>JBBPKV010000038.1:0-19542 GCA_038089455.1 Tylopilus cf. leucomycelinus
GGCATAAAAAATACCGCCCCGGTGGGTCGGTGTTTGGTTGTGTTGGTGGCGCGGGCTTTTATTTTATCCACCCCCCCCCCCCCCCCCCCCCCCGAAAGCAATGACGAAGCTGGTCAATACATTGCGACATACAAGCAATTCGAGCACAAGCCACCAGACCTCATTAAGGAGCGCATCGACAAGGATTACGATTCCCAACTGCGCACCGCGCTTACGAGCATCAACAAAGTCAACAGGACCGACGTTGAAACGCTGCGCACGTCTCTTGGTGTACGTTTCGATGCAGGGCACCTTCGGGTCAACGTCTTATATCCCTCACGAGCAGAGCTTTGCGGACATCAGCCAGGCGTCCTCCGACAGATTGCAAACCTTACCTGGGTTTGGCCAGGTCAAAGTTAGGAGGATAAAAGATGCGTTCGAGAAGCCATTCCGTAACCAGTCCACGAGCGCGGCCTTCTCCCTCGGCAACCAACCGTCAACTACCCAACCCCGTAACCTGGCTTCTCCTGCGAACGAATCATCTCTTGCTGGTCCAAACGAAAAAGGAAAGGAGAAAGAAGCACCTCTGCCAGCCTTACCTTCAAATCGCGCACCCCGTGAACCAAGCCCTGTATGGGATATCGAACTTGATCTTATTTAGCCTGACAGCTGCACCTCTCTGGCATTGGGTAATCTTGATGTAATGTTAACTTCTCTGCATAGATATATTCATTGGGACGAGTGCGAGCACGAGAAGCAGTTGTGACGGTATCATACCTTATACTCAATACATGCCCAGTCACAGTCATGTCAGCGAGCAAAGCGAAAAGGTACCGTGGTTTCTAATGGTAGGTGGTGGAAAGCATACTTATGTATAATTGACTGAATACTTTATGTATCGCCCGTAGGGCAATCGAGGATGCAGGTCTAGTGTAGCGAGCATTATGGAAGAGGCGTCTGATAAAAGTATATAATGAGAGCATCCTAGCACGGCCGATTGCTAACTGCGAATGCATAAGCGAGCCTATCAAGCCTCTTCGTGGCTTGATCTATTGACGTTGTGGCGAAAAATAAGCTTTTAGAGTGGAGGTCCGTCGACGCGGACGAACACCGAGTGCGGCGCGATCGTAGCAGATACGCATCATCAGACGTTGTATTGCAGCCTTCGTTCTCGATCGATCGAGATGGGCAGCGCGGGTGTCAACTGCAATAACTAGACTCAGGAATGTGTCCCTTGGAGTGCGGAGTGACACCCACCGATTCTACTCTGTAGAGCCTCGAGAACCTTGCGGAGGTGCTCCAGGGGTGGCAACGAGGGCTTCTTGGGCTTGTTTGGACTCCCTTGGGCTGCGAGGCCGCTCGCGGGGTCTGCATTAGCACGTTCTTCCTCAACGTACGGCGCAATATCAGTGAGAGCCATAGATAGGATATTGATGTGGTGCAGAAGTTCCTCATAATCCGTCGATGCGTCTGTGACGTCGAAGATCTCGCCGGATCCAGCGTCAGGGGAAAGTAATAATATGAGTGGTTCGAGTGGAGGTGCCTGATCCTTAAGTGATGTTCCAGTTGCTGCGGTAATAGTTTAAAAGATGGCATACGTTTGAAATACTCGGCACGGAACCAAGGAGGCAGTATGCCAGGCGTCGCGCAATGCACCTGGTTCGACCGCTGCCGCTTGCGAAAAACGAGATCGTCCGAGCCTTGTTGATGGGAGTTAATTGTTTCGCAAAGCCTAGGACTTTCTCGTGGATATCGTGAAGCTGTAGTAGTCGAAGGTTGTATGTGGTACCTAGAGGAAATGGAGTGCTACCCACCTGGCAATCCGTTACACTATGATTGCAAACGACGTCTGTGGTGATATTCAGCTGTGTGTGAAGTTCGCTTGAAGTTAACGGATCAAGTCCAATGATCACCAGGATCAATACCACGCTTCCTACGTCATCAGGAGAAAAGGCACTAGTGCTAGAGTGTTTGTCATGAGCCATCTGGTTATCGAATTCAGAAGTTCTACTAACAAACCTGCAGCCTTCACGATCGCAATAAGTCGTTTCAGAGCTTCTAGGAGAGTTTCCGGAGTGACATGGCCCTTCTGAGCGCATTCCGAATTCAACCCGAGTTCTGCGAGGATCGAAGAGCTTGCACCTAATCGAGCCAGCGCCAGTAGGATAGCGGCGAAAGGTAGTTGGAACTTGCTTGGGTTCACTCCCCACAGATGACGAAGGGCAATGGAGATGGCGTCGGCGATCTGTGAAGACTCAAACAGAGCTGACAAAGGGTCAGCACTATGAAGGGAAGGGTTGCAAAAATAACGTACCCATGTCAAGGAGTTGAGGAACGTTTAACAGTAAGATATCTCTAGGAACACCGGCAAGTATTCCAGCACGGAGAACCAGATCCATTAGCGACTCGTCTATAGAATGTATGTTTAGCCATCTGACTAGTCTCTAATTCCCCAGAAGACACATACCACCTCTTTTGTGAAGGCCGTCTAAGCAGACAAGAATGGGATGACCTGATAATGGTGGGATCGGCACAGAGCCGACGTCCATGTCCTCACCCGAGGATTGTATCCACAATGGGATGCCCCAAGACATTTCCTGCTCCATTTCTGGTACCCTTTCCTTTCCTTTACTGGCCTTGTCGTTAGCGAGTATCTTGCAGATAGCTTCACCTGCAACAGCACCCAACATCTTGGACTCCCGATCTCCGAAGGCAAAGTCCTCCACATCGCCATGGCCAGGGGGGCTACTCGATTTGCGAAATTCACGAATAGCTTTCCAAGCTGCCCGCTCATCTGCAAGCCGTGACTTATTCGTGATGTCAGATTCGTCATCGGAGCCAATGGGTGCCTCGCAAGAACCTTCCTTGATTGCTTCTTCTGCGAGTCGCATGGCAGCACAGCTAGTTCCACGTTTATTCTGCAACTCTTTCTCGCGTAAAAGTGCATGCAAAGGGTTCACTGCTTGTGATTTCTTGCGATTTGGTGGGAGAGACAGCTTTGTTTCGCTGAGAGAGTTCTGGGAATCCAAAATTGTTGTAGGTAGGCGGAAAGCTGGTGCAGGCCTACGAGCTCTCGTAGACGCTCGCGTTGGTCGTAGTGGTGGCGAACGGCGATCCGGGGTTCTGCGAGTGCGACGACCAACAGTTGTATCACCGAAAGTTGACGGGACGCTCAACAATGGAGAAGAGAATACGTCACTTATTGCGCTGGGCGCAGAAAAAAAGGGAAATTGAGGGTAAGAATTAGAACTCAATGTTCAGCTCACCAGAATCCGAGCTCACCTTGGCCCCTTTACGTTGCTAATCAGGGGGAGATCATCAATGAGATCACCATCGTCACTGTCCTCGAGTTCGCGAAATTCAAGACGCTGTTCGTCATCACTGGATTGGTTGGTAGAAAATGCTCTTGCTTTGATTTCTGCGATAAGCTTCGCAGTCTTCGTTTCTGGATCAACTGATTCGGGAGTAGGCGGAAGCGGGGAAAGCCCGTTTGTGTCGGGTGGTGAAGGAAAGCCTACAAATGCATCAACAGACACACGAGGAGCAACGCTGTTTCCGGGTGTTTCCGCGGAATAAACAGGCGCGTCAAAGAGAGAGGAAGCGCTCTCCATAGATGTGACTGGTGAACCGCGGGTAGGAGAAGATGGAGGCGTATAGATTTCCATGGCATCCTCGCGTGCGCACGGTGAAAGGGAAGGAGAGAACTCGGATGCATTTTGTCTCCAGGTATGGATACCTTCTACAACCTTTCCAAAGTCACGCGGTTCTGAGGCGGGGAGAGCGAGCTCCGCCTCATCAGACTGGCTGCTGCAAACAACTTGCTTACTCGAATTTGAAGGGGACGCAACCAAAGTGTTGGTATGAGCCTGCATTGGTGCCGGCTGCAGAGCTGAAGAGTGGTAAGGGGACAAGGGCGAAGAGACGTATGCGATAGGTGCTGGCTGCTTGGAGTGCGGATCAGACCTGGGTGTTTTCAGGTGCTTTCTTTGAGATTTTAGCTTGGTAGGGTGGATAGGAGACACGCTTGGATCGTTGCTATCAGGTGAACGAACACGCTTTCGTGCTATCGTTGTCGAAACGCTGCGCGTCTGGAGAGGGGCGTCTGGAGAAAATAAGGACAGAGAAGAGGTGAATACAAATGTATACTTACTGGAACTTACAGAGTAATCTGCGGTAGTCGTCAAGGCTCGTGTCGCTGGCCGTTTTCGAGTCGTGGACGTGGTCGAAGTTGCCGCGAGAACAGAGGACGTCGCCGGCGGGGGAACGGACGCAGAAGGTCTCTGTGAAAAGAAATCGGTCAGCTTTTTGTTCTTGTCTCTCAGAGCGCTCTTTCCAGGCATTTTGTACGCCACAGTCCGAGTCTGTCTCGAGGATGGTCAACGTTTTAACGACGAGCGCGCGACGCGCTCGGAAGCGTGATGTGACAACAGGTAACGCGTAAATTAGCGGTCACATGAATAATAACTCCGCCCGCGGTGAAATAGCACGGCCCTCTGGGCATTCCTAGACCTGCAGGCATGTCCGAGGTTTTCTCGCGTTGCGCATCAATGACTTAATAGCGAAAAGTAGATAGTACAGTCGTGCGAAATGGAGGATTCACAGGTTGGTAGCGGAAACAAAGTACTACAGTTGTCTGAAAACAAGTATGAGACAGCCAGTAACCGTCCGTCACGGTCAGCAATCGTCCGAAAGTGAAATGCACGCCCGGTCATTTGCATGCACCCTCGCTGCCGATCACGGAAACATATGGATTGTCATACCCGAATTCGAGGTTGTATCAGCAACCACCCAGGCACCATTTCACAACGAAGAGGAATCGGGCGACAGTAAGTGACATCGCGTCCGGAACATGTGGCCCCACGAGAGTCTCGAAGCACGCAGAGGAAAGTGTGAGGGTTGGGGACTAACGCGTGAGGAAACATGCGATTCAATGATGAAGAAAGGCAGAGACGGCGATACGATTGGGATGGTTGGTACCCGTTCCCGGAGTGACTGTAAACGCTAATGGGAACTGATAGAGGGATTGACTACGTCCGCGGTTCGCGGGGACCACTGTCGTTCCTGAATGCCTATTACAGGACGTTCGGTGGGTGGACACAGCGCCGGACCGATTACGGGGAAACCTTCCACACTCACGTGTTGGAATGGACTCCAAGCTTCTTGTAAGCCCCTTTGTCTACCCTTTCTCAGTCTCGTGGAGACCGGTACTGAGATCAGACCATTCTCAAGGCGCATCCCCGTCGACTCGAGGCTCACCTACATGCTCCCGCTGAGCTTCAACGAGCCTTTCTTCACCTGCGGAAACTTCCCCCCCGTCGTTGTAGAACCCCTGGGTGAACGGAACAAATGCCACACCGTTCGACCAACGTGAGCATCTCACCATCCGCAAAACATCGTCACCGCAGTATTGAAAAAACGCGTTCTTCTCGTTCTTCTTTCCTTTCCCCAATATCCTTCTATTTAATCTTGGATATCGCGTCGGCGGTCGTCTGCCCCTTTCGGTTTCTGGACAAAGTGTAGACGATTTTTTACACTTTATTTAGAGACTGTCGAGATGTGGCAGCTGAGCTGAGCTGATTACGTCAGACGCAGTAAATGCGGGAGGGATTCGTTTTACCATCATAAAGATTTTTTCTTTTGCCATGTAATGTATCGGACGCTTTGTTCTGATAGGTCCCCACCGTTGACAACTGATCCGAACCCTGAGGGAGAGAACATGTTTGTTTACTTGGCAAGATATGGTTCAAAAGATGTGCGTCTCGGTATCTCCCTGATGGAGAATGGATTAACATTAAACGCAGATGTCAAAAGGTCAATCAAAGAGTGCAACAACGAACCGGATCACAGCACAGATTGTGGGAAATCCGAGAGGCCAGTGCGGGAGTTGAAGCGAAGCGGCGCAAAAGGAGGCAAGGCACTAGGAGGCGTCACGCATCACGGCGTTCGTAATCACAAGATATTGGTTAATCGAGACGAGTAACCCGTTGAATGAGAATCGCGATTGCGAAAATTTGTATTTGAAAAAAAGCCTTGAATCGAACACTGTTCTAATCGGAGCCCATCGTGAAGAGCGCATGCACGGCAGAGACCCGAGACGTGAAGGCGCGGAACAAAGAGAGTAGGGCCTGGGAAATAGTCTCAGATGTGAGACGATGGCGTTCGCGTTCGCAGGTTTAGACCCCAATGCACGTGACGAACCGGGAAAAAGAAAAGAAAAGCAAGCCACGGGCCGCACGCGGACCGGCCGGACCAGCAAAATTTCCGCTCACGTGATCAACCCCCTAGACCACTACCGGGTCCAGGAATAAACTACCGTGTAACTAGTGCTGGTGAGTCTTATATTCGAATAGTCCGAGCGTGTGTATGCAAAGATGATCTAGTGTTGTAAGGTGACGTAAGAAATTCAGACTCAGAGTGCAATGAACAGTACAGGAAACAGAGTGCCATAACATCTAAAATGCAATGGATTCGTGCTCGTCGATCGTCGGATGTCTACTGTGTGGGGCCGACTGCGGGTGGAGTAGCGAGGGAGGGTGGGAATGCCGAGGCGACGATGCGGCCGTCGATGAATACTGCGATTGTGAAGGAGTGCGCGAACGTGATGCAGCGGATGGCTGCAGCGACCAACGCCGCGGTAGGAGGGAACCAAGTGTCGTAGAGCCTGACTCCTCGGAGTAAGCGCTGTGTTCTTCTGTAACAACATCCGAGGGACTTTCTGGGTACGGCTGGTTGATATTTGGATCTAGTGTGACGTTCCTTTCCGGCGTCGGATTTCCAGGACGTCCCGGCACGTCTTTCTCTCCCTTCTCCAAAGTCGATACATCAGAAGATAGAGCCTCGCGTCGCCGGAACCTTGCGGGCACCTTTACCAAACCCAGGTTGACGACGATGTTGATGAACATGACAACAATGGCAGCGGAGGTGATAGCGGATATAACAAAGCCGATTACAACGCGAAGAATAGCACCGACACGGAGATGCTGAATGAATGTGATCAAGAGACCAGTGCACACGACGCGGGTGAGAGCCAGATACGTTGCGAGAATGTCGGCTCCCCTGGTCTTGTGAGGCCTGAGGATCAGCAGGTGGGCGAAGACCGCACATTCGATGACCAGGATGGATATGACCTGCACCTCTCCATTTGCGTGTGCGAAGGCAGTAAACAGAGCTTTCACAAGAATGCTGACAAGAAATGGTATGCTTGCGAAATACCTTTCTGGACGGTATAGGGCGATTAGAGGGCAGTACGCAGCAAAGACTTTAGGTCGCGTGTAGAGTGCGTATGGAGTGGCACGGATGGCGAGCCGAACGACGCGGAAGATGGAAACAGAGAGAAAGACCAGCAACCCTAGAAAGAGAACGACGGAAAGCAAGATTGACAACCAGGAGTCTTTGAGCGTCCACTGATACATCGCGAAAATGCTGACAGGGGTGAGGGCAACGAAGCACTAGCTCAGGCACATAAACAGCTATTTCCGAGTTAGACTGCCACTCTACACTCACCACACGCAACAGCCATGCGTATGCGAACGCTGGATACAGTTCCCTTCGGCGCGATGGCTCGGTGGATTGAAACCACCGATCAGCAAGTACCACAAGGGCGTAACCCAGTGCAAGTGTCGCTGCCAAGATTGCCAAAAGCATCATCGCCACGAGGAATATAGTCGTGAACGCGTTGGCCGTCGCGATTCCTACATACTCGACATAGATGGGGATACCAGCCTGGAGAACATTGCTGGAGGTTGCAGTGACAACTTGGACAGTTCCTGGGTCATCTAGCTCTTGCGCGCTGCTAGAAAAAGCCGATAATATGCGTCCTGGTGCCATGAAATTTCGCAGCGTCACCAATGTCTCCGTCGCAAGGCTGGTCGTCTGATAACTGGCGCGGGCAGTGGTCACAGCATTGTAGGGGCTTAGTTTCCTATTGACCAGGGCGACAGGTGAATCAGAAGATGCATCCGCCATGCTACCTCCCGTAAGATGGCGCAAGTTGTTGATCGAAAGCTGGATTGGGGAAGTCGGCGAAACCGGAAAGAGACCAAGCGCCCAAGAAAAGTTGGTCGCGAAGGCAATATAAACCGACGAATAGTCCAGATCTAAAAGAGCCGTCCAGGCTGTCCACTGAAAGAGATAGAAAAGGTCGACCAAACGATATGGTGCCAGCGAATCAGGAGACCGTGAATGCCAGATCGCAGAAAGGAATGCAAGAAGACCGAGAGCGCCCGTGGCCCACTCGACTGCAACTTGATGGGCCGACCACCCATTGGACAACGTTGCCTGAACGCAGGCTTTCAGCTGGCCAGTGGTGACATCAGTGAGTGTCAATTGTGCATAGCTGTCAGATGATGTAAAGATGAACGTCAAAGACATTAGTCGCTGGAAACTCACGCCTCGAGGTCGGGTATTCGAAAGGCTATGTTGGGGATCTTGTCATTTACGCCCAGAGAAGGCGGGAGAGGGACGGAATCCGATCCAGTGAAGTTGTAGGTCGGTAATGGGCACAATGCACCATGGAACAAAGAGCAAAGGTCAAGGGTGAAGTTGACGGGGTGCATTCCATAGACATTGAGCAGGACGCTGGCAGACACGCTGACGTTAGGTTGCTACCAGGAAATAAGCACGGGTAGAATGCATGAGGGAAGTTGATTGTGGAACTCACGACGCTCGCTGCAGAGATGTTAAACCAGATGGACGAATTCTTCTGAAAGTATGCAACGTCAAATTGTTGTATAAGAAGAGCGTCGGGTTCTGAACAGTAAGTGACAGACGACGTGACTAGAAGAGGAGTATGGTCAAGCTGCGGAAGGGACAGACTGCAATCGACTCACAGAGGGAATTATCCCTAGCAGAAACCCGAAGAGCAGGCATGAGGAATAATAGGGGAGCGAGACGTCGCATCCTGGCGGCGACCAGCATGTGGGTGGGGAGTCAAAGGGTGAATATGGGCCAGTAATCACGGAGACGTTAGGCCCCTCGCTGAGATGTTATATAAGTCGACGAAGTCGAGCTGCGTGTCGGAAGCATGTTGTTTCCATTGTACTCACAGTTCTATTGTCGCCAGGACGGTGGTTACGAAGTCTAGACCTATTGTTCTCGGAACAGCACGTTGCCAATGGAGCCGGCGACTCGAGAGACGATCCGGGCTAACTTGAAGGCGAGTAGAAGGAACAACGGACGAGTGAGTCATCCGACGGCATGTCCCCCAGGGTGGCCCACTGGCAATGCGTCGAATGGGACCACATTCATCTGTTTGATTGCCGCCGCCACAACGAGTGGCAGTTGCAATTCATAATAGCATTACGTAACAACAGCGGTTTGGACTGCCTCGGAATCCCCAGACCACGCTCGACCACGCTCACTACGTCAAGTATGCACAACGGTCGTAGTTTCCACCTTGGTTCGCGCCCCACCAGCTGGGGAAAAGGTGGGAAGTCCCCGCCGCACCCTGTACTGCGAACGATAGGATGAATACCATCACCTGCGTTCCCCCATCGAGAGCTGTTCCAACTCTCAGCTTCGACGCACCCTCTGACTGGCAGGTGCGACTCACCAGCTCCGATGATATAATTGTACTGAGCGAACCAACGAGGATGACGTGTACGCAACCACCACTGGGAAAGGAAGGCGACCGTAAAGTAGGACAGAATCGACGAGTTGATTCCGACGGAAAGCCACCCGATAAAGTACCTGTGGTGTTTCAGTATTCGAGAGTAACCTGCCTGGGGCCTAGACGTACGCAATCACTGGAGTGTAGAAATAGTCCAGCCGCAACTTCGGCCAAAAGCGGTGTGCAACCCAGAATGGAATCGGAATGAATAAACCGAGCAGGTAAGCCCACGGCACCCATTGGTACCTCTTGCCCACAGCAAAGAGCTCATGACCGAGGCCACCCCACGCGACAGCTTGCGAGTTGTATTGTTGTGGTTGCTGTCCAGACCAGATGTTCGTTCCTTGGATTGAAAGAAGAATATCTCGTTGATTCGTAACGATCGTGTTCATCAAGACTGCATGACCATCAGTATTACCCCGGAAAGACTAAGAATCATGATCGCCCTTACTAAAGTTCAATACCGCCCCAAATAGAGTGCCAATAATCTGCGCCGTAAATGCGGCACGGGGTGGAAGTTTCGCGTCTATGCGAGGCGAGTCAAGCTTAACGAAGAAGAAAGTGGAACGTGCACGTACACTGAGCGATTTTGAGATCCCGTAGTAGCAATTGTGCCTGTGTCACAGTATCTGGCGATATTGCTTCAGTGTCACTAACGTTTGATAACTGCATGAAGACTCACTATAGCTGTATAGTACGAAGTACATGTTTGCCATCGGTTTCCCTGGATGTAGGAAACCCCCAATCATCTGCACAAATCTTTCTCTAGTTAGTATCAGATGGATACATGAATGAAATTATCGCCTACGGTTGTATGATGAAGCCCAACCCAGTAATGGCATAAAGTGCTCCGAAGAAGAGAATAGACAACGTAGCCAGCATTAACGCAATAATAAAGCCCCACCTATAGATGAAGGCTTATTTCTCAGCGATGGCATGACGTGGTCACACGACTCACCAGGGAAGTGTGGAGTCCGTCTTGTAAATAACAACCAATGCGACGATAAAGGATAGTGCAAGAGTTACGAGATACCAGCTGTTCGGTGCGTCCTTGTACTTTTTTTTTTCTTTTGTCAGCATCTCTCCCGGATGAATTGCAGGTGATTTACTTTGAGCATCTCCCGATAATGGGGATCGAGGTCCCCAAGCTCATCCACGGTCCTCACGCCATCGTTCTGCCAGAACTTCCAATTGAGAGTCTTCCATGACTCCTTAAGGGCTTGAGGGCGCATCCAGTTCCACCCACGACGAATATCATCCATGTTCCAGAGAAGGAGGTGGGTGAATGTCGCAGCAAGTCCCAGGTTTGTCGCTAATAAGCTGACCACCCACGTGGAGGAATACCAAGGAAGTCCTTGCTCCGCAAGCAGAACTGGGTCGACCTCGTAGTTTGAATTGAGAATCAACGTTTGGTTATATAGGGTGCCATTCTCATAATAAAGCAACTGTGAAAGCTGGGAAAGGAGTGATCAATGCATGCTCAATTATTCGTTGGATCAGACCCACGAATGGGAAGTTCTGCGCCTTCCAGATGTTTTTATAAAATACTGCAACGAAAACGACCCTAATCGAACCATGTCAAGATGTTATGCCACTTTGAGGGGTTAGCTTACATGCAGAGAATATACCCAATGAAATTGGACAACTGGATATGTGGATTAAATTGCGGCAGCAGTCGGTGAATGCAAACTTACTTGCGCTTTCAGTGGAATGGTCATCGGATTGACTCCGCCAGAGATATACTGCAGAGGACGGTCGACTGCGAGGCGGGCAAAAATTGCAAGTAAGCCATACCTGCCAGTCGAGGCAAATAGACAGCAACCCAAGTCCTTCGTTGCCGTTTGTACCGCCAAAAACACGGGTGAATGTGGGGCTCTTTGAATTTGCCAGACAGAAAATGGAAAACCCGGTGAGCAACGGAAATATCCACTCGGGAAAGAGTTCCCAGATAAATATCCTGTCCGTCAGAGTCAGGCGTGAAGACAAACTAGCTGTCGAGAACTTACGCGCCAAAAACAAAATAAAACATCTTGAGTTTCCTCCTCGCTGATTGTCCACTTTCGTACAAGGCATCAAACATAGAAAGGAGAGGAAGCACTGTAGGATACAACATCTTGGATGGGTACAGCAGAATAGCTACAGGGTGCAATAAGTTTGAGCTTCGCGGTCGAGTATCCGAATGAGTACGTACAACGCATCAATCCACCGATCCCATACCCCAGTAGCTGGCTTGAGAATAGTAGGAAAATCGAGGCTCCGGCATTAGGATTGATGTTATAATACAAACGTTGGACTGCGAGGACTTCGGTACCAAGAGCGGAGTTCGCTGCCGCGCTGGCCATGATGATAACAAACGCATTTTCTTTCTTGTTGAATGGCCCCTGTTAGCACGCCTTAGATTAATTGAGGGATTGGGCTGCGAAGAATGTCTTACTGGGTTCAACCACCGGAGGTAGCGATTGCGAGGAATGAAGGTTTCCATGAAGATACCCAATATATACGATACAACGGCAAGAAACATGAGGGAAACGAGCACAGTTTGCTGGTGATAGTGATGAAGGGAATGCACTTTAATGAATGGACTTGACCCACCGGTTTGAAATAGTAAATCTCAGCTGTAGAAAGTTATTGAAGGGGGACTCCGTGAGAATAATGTCACATACCAAGAACTCCCCCAAAGGCAGAAAGACCAATGCCAATGAAGAAGGCACGAAAGGTCCAAGGATTTAGGCTCGGATCGTCCGAAACAGAGATGACGTGGGTCGCGATGTCACGTTCGTCGCGGAGGACGGCGTCGGTGCTCTCAGCATCGGTGGTTTTAGCCTCGACATCTTGCTTCCCGCGATAGAGCTTCTCGTCGCTGAGGTTTGGAGTATCACTACTATTGTGAAGTTGTTGTCCGAGAACATCAGTGGTGCCTCTTGGGTGAGCCATACTAGAAAGTGTGCCACCGCGGCGTAAGGATGGGGGGAAGGATGGGGGGAAGGATGGGGGGAAAAACTGCACGCGATATAAATCATTACCAGGGGAGTCGGTGACGTGCTTATCTCAGAAAATGCACGTGGCGAAGTGCTCGCATTCTTCGAAGGAACTCGTAATTTTACCGTGCATTTGGGATCTTGAGTCGATTTAACAGAGGAGGATCGATAACTACTCCACGCCATACCTAGAAAAATTGGAGGAAGACTAGCAGAGTGGAATCGTCTTCCTGAATTAAAGCGGCCTCGGTTTACGGACAAGTTACTGATTCCCCACAACACATGCGGTGCGGGTAACACAGCCACTGGAACGACTCCAACGTTGCGCTCAGCGTAGACTATTCGTCGCCGTGAAGGCAAAGACCCTATGGTTTGGATATGGTCACATACCTCAAGGCTGTCGCATTATCATCAACTGCCTACTGGCCCACATGGACTGCAAGCCCGAAAAGACAGGCATCGGGTCGGACTGAGTATTAATGTCAACTTGTCGTTACATGAGCCATGCGGATATGTGAGCATTGACATGCATAGCGCACTAGAATCGGGTACGATGACACACCGCAGTAACCGATACCGGCACAGCGATGACAGGGACTGCTACCTGATCAAACTTGAGGCTGCCGACGAAGGGGTGAGACAACTGCGGCCGGACCAAGGCTGTCCTCCATTACATTCTGTCTCCCACCTCTTGAGCGCATCCTCGTCCCATACCTTATTGGACATATCGTCAGGTTCTCTGAGGAATACCTTCCCTCGTAACGCCGGAGGTAAATAATCATTATGCACAGGGTGTCTTGAAGAAATATCAGAAACGGGAGCATTCTCGATCGTGGGAACTCACGCATATTGAGGATTATATCTATACCCTTCAGAATAACCCAGCTCTTTCATAAGCAACGTAGGTGCATTCCGCATCGCCATTGGGACTGGTGCAGCGTGATCCATTTTCGCTACAACCTCGGCGGATTTATAAGCCTCGTACGCGCGTGTGCTCTTCGGAGCTTCAGAGAGATGGGCGATGAGATGGGCCAAGTTAATGCGACATTCTGGCATTCCGACCTGTTGACAAGCATGGAAAGTCGCGATTGCCTAAAAGAGGCTCGCACCCGTCACGAACTATTATATGATGGTGCAACGACCCACCAATGGTAAAGCATGGTTGTCCGCGAGTCCAATATCCTCACTCGCACAGACAACCATCCTTCGGGCGATGTACAAGGGATCTTCACCAGCCGTCAGCATACGCGCCAGCCAATACATTGCTGCATCGCCCTGACTACCGCGTACAGACTTATGAAGAGCAGAAATCATGTCATAGTGACTTTCGCCAGTTCGATCGTAGGAGCAGGACACCGATTGTCGCAACGAAGCAAGAAGCTCCTCTTCTTGGATATTATTCTTCGACGCGAAGACCAGCTCAAGCAAGGAGAGTGCTGTTCGAGCATCTCCGGAGGATAAAGAAATGAGAGACGCGGTGACGCGAGGCGTCAATTGGGGGCAGAACAAATATGGAGCCTGAATGTTACTCGGTTCCGCTAATCCTGGACTTACGAAGGGCTGGTCAGAACCCCGGGAGCTAGTCGAAGGCTGTTGCGAAGCCGATGGGACAACTGTCCCATCTATGCAGGAAAAACACTCCACTGCACGAGATATGATGGACCGCATCTCCTCGTTTGTGAGGGGTTCAAGGGTAAACACACTATATAGGCGTCAGGATTTGGGAACGGATTCTTTAAGTTCACGTACCGACAACGACTCATGAGGGCGCCTGTCAACTTGAATGACGGGTTTTCCGTTGTTGCACCTATCATCTGGATCACAGTAAGTATCACGCTGCGTGAACGAGCAGAAACTGGTCAGTAACCTGTATTTGGCCTTTCTCGATGAACGGTAGAAATATATCCTTGAATTAATTGAGACCAACCCTTCTAAAATGGAAGAGACGCATACTTGCTGAGACTTATTAAAGCGGTGGATTTCATCCAAAAATAAAAGGGTCTTTCTGCTATGGGTGTAGTCAATGGAATGTCATGAAACAAGCCACCCCTACCTTCCCGTCAATGCGAGAGAGCTCTTTGCCTCTTCAAAGACACTGCGAACGTCATTTATCCCCGATGACGTGGCGCTCAGCTCCTTGAAGATGCAGTTAGATTCTCTAGCCAAAAGTCGAGAGAGTGTTGTTTTTCCGCAGCTATAGAATTAAGATATCAGCTAGTACCTTGCCGGATGAGTGTCACTCACCCGGGTGGGCCCCAGAATATGATGCTACCCAGACTTTTAGATTCGAGCAGGCTCCTGAGCAAAGAATGGGGTCCAGTCAGATGCTTTTGCCCGACGAACTCATGAAGACTCTGGGGGCGAAGCCTCTCCGCTAGGGGTATAGTAGTTTCCGTAGTCGTATCGGATACTCCTTTGTTGGTCTGTTTTTCGCCAAACACGGGCCGCGTCACCTCGATTTTTCGTTTTTTCTTGGAACCCGCCTCGGGGGAAACGGTCGGTCCACGTGGTAGCCTCAAGCTGCTTCCGTGCCCCTGTGTGAATATCGGAGCTAGTTGGCGTTTCGACTCCTCTTGGGCGGGTAACTGGTCGTCGGCGCTCAATTTGTGCTCTGAACATCCACTATCCAGATGGCTGTTAATGTCCCGCTCGAGAACAGAGCACGAACATGCGGGGCTGTGGACCAAAACTAAATTCAATACTGCAACAAGGTTATGATACTAAGGAACGGCTGGACCAACCAAGTTACCGTGGCTGGTGATGTTAGGAGGCGACCATTAGCGGTGCGTACAAAAAAACATACCAGAAGTCATGGGAGATGTTCAGATGTATTCGGAAATGCACACAACAGTAGAAGTTGAATATCGCGACTTGAGTAAAAGATTCTTTGAACAGTGGCACTACCAAAGGCTCGGAAGGCTCCGCCCACCACACGTAACACTGGCACCCAAGTTCATGCAGTAGTGTTAGCAGGTGCATTGCTCCTGCAGTCGTCGCGCACAGTATCAAAAGTTTATGCAGGACTGCTCTCAGAGACATATAGTATACATCCATGTTCAAGTTCCTGTACCTGGCGTCGCACCGCGACAGCCGACGAACTCTAGGCTCTCACATGTCACGAACAGGTGCCTTCACTATCCTTCTGGTCATATTGATTCTACCACGACGTAAGCATAGGAGACCGGTTGGGAAACGAGACTTGCCTTGAAGGATATTGTTGAGTTTGTTGACGCGGGACGACACGCTGAGGTCGATGCTTTTATCGCCGAAGTCTACGACGATCCCACCCATGAGCGAAGGGTTAACCTGGGATGAGAGTAAACAACGGCTAGCTGAGCAATCCGAAGGCGGAGACCTTGTTGACCACTTTCAGCGTCTTGGCATGTTGCGCAGCTTGGGACTGCCTGAGGGTGGACTCGAGCCTGGTAGCGGCATCCTTGGGGAGTGGTGCAGCCGAAGTGACAATGACCTCCAGCTCTCCCTTGTATTTTGCAACAAGTTCATCGAAGCCTTCAATAACTCCTTGGGTCTCGTTCAGTCTGCCATTTTCTGAAAGGACAGCAAATAGGTTTTTGGTAACGTCGGAAATTGGCTCCTTTTTCAGGCCCTCTGCCTTGGTATAGAGTGCGGCCAGGCCCCTGACGCGTTCCTTTGCTGAAAGCGTCGGATTTGAGAAGAAGGCGTTCAACTCGGGGGTATCGGCAATGGATTTCGAGATGGTGCTGAGCTCTGTCTGTACTTTCGAGAGCGCCTGGGGCGACTTGGCGAGGGCTGCAGAGAAGAGCGCGTTGGAGTACTTGAGCGCGATGGAAGAGGCTGCCCGCCGACCGCGTACGGACGCGACGATGGCAGAGGACAACATTGGGCTGACGGAGCTTGAAATGCACGCGGACTCTCACGATTGGAGTTTTGGTGGAGTTTTTCGTCCGTCATGCCAGCCGTCAATGGGGTGTCCCCGATCTGCGAGCCTCGTCCTTACTTTGTCCTCGTAACCGGCTTCGGTGTGAGTGCGCCTTACCCAGTAGTTTGATTCATTTTTCATCCTCCTTGCTCGCGTCTAACCTCTGCCGGGTACAGCCTTTCTCGCGCTATGCCGTCAATCCTTCCTGGCTGGCCGTCCAGCCCCTTCATAACACCGTCATGCACGCCCAAGTGCGTGCAGACTCAGCGGTCTGCGACGACTCTCGATACCCTACTCCATCCGTCTCCATCCCCGATCCACCAACAACCCGCGAGATACGCATAACGACACTCAATGTGCCCGTCACATACGAGGATGTATTATCCATCGTTCCAGGTCTCCACACTCGTCCCCCAGTCCTCCCCTCAGTCGAAAACTTCCCCCCTCCTCCGAATGGTTATGACCTTGTTCTCCACGTTGGTGTCGCTGGTCGAGGACCCCTGCGGGTCGAAAGAATTTGTCACAAATTCGGATATAACATGAAGGACGCGAAAGGGTGTCATGCACCCATCGTCCGTGTTGCGCGTGAAGAGGCAAGTCGGATTCCTTCTGAACCTTCGCCAGAGGTACGGATGGAGAGGGCACGACTGGGGTATAACATTGAAAGCCCAGTTGACGGCGCCGAAGCTCCGAAACGTGGATTTGGCAAGGGATATGAGTCATTTCCAGAGGAAATCTACACCGACGTCGACGTTGAAAAACTGGTGCATTATCTCAAAAAATCTGGCGTCGAGGTGAGCGTATTGTTCTCCCATCATTTTACCCTGTAAACCCCTGATCTGGTGCCTTTTCCCCCTCTTTCCGCCCTTTTCTTTGTAGCAAGTTTATTCTTCTTTAGATGCTGGACACTATCTATGCGACTTCATCTACTATTGCTCCTTGGCGGAGAGTAGACGCTGTGTTCCAAAAACCGATAAGCCGACCACTAAAGTGCTTTTCGTACACTGTCCCCCCGTAGATCAACCACTGAGTACAGAGGAAGTCACTGATGCGATCAAAAAGTCGATTGTTTGGTTGTGCACTTCTGCTTCGTGATGAGCTTGGATTTCACCTGTTCACTTTGATTGCGATACCAACCTTTCTTTCAGAGAAAAGGGACTTTGTAGGGGAATATTATTGGCTTGTCTGTATTGTCTCGTCTTAGGCGTTGTGTTCTTTGTAACTGTAGATTGAGTAACCCGAAATTGGCTTCACTTTAGCGATTCCGGCCGGTGTATCTGTGCATTGACAGTGCCCGCACGAGATATAACTACTTTGAAGGGTCTCGAAGGGGTATTTAGTCTTTTTCTCATGGTCTGCTCTCCGACTGTATCAAGCCAAGCTCAAGACCAATATAAAAGGGTATCACTGAGTGATTCCCCTCGGAATTTCTAGACCATGGCTACTAACATCACGTTTCACGAGGGTATGCATTCTACGTCTTGAATCTCAAAAATCTGACTCTCATTAGGCTCTGTCAACGCCGCCGAGCGATTCGAGCTGCTCAAACAGAAAGGAGCAACAATCTGGCTGACTGGCCTCAGTGGGAGCGGAAAGGTTGATGCAGCCTCGTCATTGTCTTTTCGAAGCTCGGCTCAGTCTAACCTGTGATTGCGATTCCGTAGTCTACCATCGCTTGTGCTCTCGAACAGCACCTTTTGCACCTGCACAAATTCTCTTACCGCCTCGATGGGGACAATATTCGGTTCGGGTTGAACAGGGATCTCGGCTTCGATGAGAAGTCCCGAGTGGAAAACATCAGGCGAATTGGAGAGGTACAGGTTTTGATCGTTTGATGACCAAACATCGTCTTATCCAACCTGACCAATGGAAAGGTCTCAAAATTGTTCGCAGACGCAGGCTGCATCACAATCACTGCTTTTATATCCCCTTACCGCGCGGACAGAGATCTAGCTCGCGAGCTCCACCAAAGGGCCAGCCTACCCTTCATCGAAGTATTCGTTGATGCGCCTCTCGACGTTGCAGAGCAGCGCGACCCAAAGGGGTTATACAAGAAAGCCCGTGCTGGAGAAATTAAAGGTGAGTTGACGTCCCATTACTCCAACATGAATGTCATATCCGAGTGTCAGATTTCACTGGAATATCCGCACCATACGAAGCACCCGCGCAGCCTGAAATTCATATCAGAACCGATCAATGCGAAGTGAAAGACACAGTAGAGGTTATCGCAGGATACCTTAGTGCGAACAACTATATCTGAGGTTGCTATAGATGAATAGTTGAGATAGATGTTGGGGCGCGGTTCACTAGGAAATTGGAGCGATAGGAATAAAGTCCACGAGTACCAGTAAATGACTAGCAAGGCCACACGTGGAGTACGAGATTTCAACCTGCACTTTCAAAGTTCCGCGGGTAAGGCACGCCTCGGCTGCATGTGGCCATTGCTGTCTGCGTTGCCGATCACGTTGAAGGGGGCTAGCTGTGTTGGCGTCTCCTCCTGCTCCTCCGCTATTGCGTCACCACCCGACTGATCCAGCATGTTTGCGAAGCCGACCTCAATAACGGAAAACCACCTCGTGAGATCATCTACGGTGCGAGCGAGATAGGAATTCGTGGCCTCTTGTGAACCTGTGAGAGATGCAAAGTCGAGCGGTGGAACAGGTGGGCCGACAGTGGATTCCACAGGTACAGATGTTAGCGAAAGCGAGGTGGCATGGGAGGATTTGGATTTACTCCGCCTGTCAGTGCGAGGCGGTGAGCTACTTCTCGTGCTCGGAAGCGATATTGTTGATGCATTCGCATCTCCACGAATACCCAGGTTATGCGAACTGAGTGGGGTGGGCGAAAGAATGCCAGGGTAGGGGTTAGGAACAGTCATTGATGGCGATAAGGGGAGGAGATCGGTCATCCCAATTTTATGATCAGATGTAAGAAGGGGAACCTAGAAGAGTCAACGAAGGGTCAGGGAAGGGGGAAACGTGGTAAACATTACCTTTACCGCGTCTTTCAGCCCCGGTAGAATCAGGCTTTTGGTTGAGTTATTACCGTCGCTTCCTTTACTAGAAGAGCTGCTGCTC
>JBBPKV010000038.1:19636-41847 GCA_038089455.1 Tylopilus cf. leucomycelinus
TGCTCCTATCTCGCGCAGCAAATGGTCTGACGGGAGGAATAAGTGGTGATGCAGGGGTACTTTCCATCACAGCAACTGAGGCTTGGCGGACGAGGCTAGGTTTCCTCGAGAGGGAGATTCCAGAAGAACCGTCGATCGGAGAAGAGTCTGCGTCGGCCGCATTAGCAGAGCGTGCTCTTGTAACTGGCGAAGGACTTGTTGGAGGAAGACGAGGGGCAGGTAATGGAGTGGTGTCCTGTGAGTAACGAGGTTGACGACTTGGGAATGAAAATTCATTATATTTGGTTAACTGGACATCTTCTCCCCCCTCGGAAAGTCCAGCCCTCTTCGCACTAGTAAGTTCCCGCGCAGGTGATGAAGAAAGTGGCATGACTGGTAGCGGAACAGTCGTCGGCGGAGGTGGAAGTGATGACTTGAGGGTGTCGTTTGGTGCGTTATCGTCAAAGAGACCACGCAAGGAGGTCGGTAGACGAGTTGGTGCGGGGCGTACTGTAGGAGCCACGGAAGCTGTACCAGTGGAGTTCGGGAGGCCACCATCTTCGTCCTCATTTAGTACACTATTCATGAATGAATTACGCCTAAAAGTGTCGAACTCCCAGAGGTCATCATCTTCATCAGTGATCATCTGTAACCTGAACAACATGAGCATATCTTTCTCAAAACTTTGGTCGTATCTTACTCTTTCTTCTCCTCGTCCTCCCAGTCAAGAGGCTCTACTAGACTGGCTCTGGACCCCCCACTTTGAATCCAGGCGTCATATCTGAGAATAAGCTCTCTTAACGCAGACACATGGATTTTTGAAGCGGACTTGATCCACTTTGTCTTGGCAAGCTCATCTGCAGAAAGGCGCTAGCAGGGACATGAGTAGGACGATCTGTAAACGATTTCTGGATGCATACGTCGTTGGGTGATTCTCGGAGGCAATGAGAAACGAAATCCCTCATGTCCTTGCTGCCATCTCCGTCTCCCAATCTCGGAGGTTTAACTTTGGCGATGAGCTGCATGACTTTAATCGCATCCCTCAAGTCCGAGTGGGGAGGGGCACCTTTGGCCATCTCATAAACCATGATGCCCAGGCTCCAAATGTCGGCCTTGCTGTCGTACACGGGAGTAGGCTGAGCTACCTCCGGTGCCATCCAATTGGGGGTCCCCATAAGCGTATATCGCTTGCTTGTCGTCGTGGCAGATAAAGCGGAGACCCCGAAATCGCAGATCATGACTTTACCAGTAGCGGTGATGAGAATGTTAGCGGCCTTGATGTCACGGTGAATGATTGCGGATCTATGGAGGTAGGCAAGTCCGACAAGAACCTCGCGAGTGATGAGGACGATGAAGCGCTCTTCGAGTACGCCATCTTTGGAAGATTGCATGAGAGTACGAACGCTACCTCCTTGTGCAAACTCCATTGCGATCCAGACGCGTGGACCGTCTAGAAAGCAACCATAGTATTTGGTGACATTTGGCGCGTCACGGAGCTGGGTCAGAAGAGCTACTTCGCGCTGGATTGCTTCGACGTCGTCGTCTGCTGTGTCGAGGTTGATGATCTTGAGCGCTACAATGTTACCTGTGGGTATATGGACGCCCTTGTGCACCGAGCCATATGCACCCTTTCCGACGGTTTCAAGACGCCGGAATAATTGGTGCACGGAAGGCTGAGCCATGCTCACAGAGAACCTGTCGGAGGAAACGAGCTTTGGTGTGGTGGTGATGGTAATTGGGACAAGGCAATGTTAGTATGTTACCAATTATCAGCACTACTACTACTACTGGCAACTTGATTCAACGTGGGAATCTAATACTTCGTCATTTCCATTCGATGCTGGCGACGCGTTTGTTCTCTTCCTTCGTCAGAGCGACGCGGACGATTCATCCCACCTTGTTCGCCAGTGCCAGGATAGCAAGCTCTCTTAGATGGGCATTTCCACTTCGCCTCACTGACATGATGAGCGTTCGTTTTGCCTCGCGCGGTACAGAGTACCAGCCCTCACAGCGGGTAAGGAAGAGGAAACACGGGTTTCTCGCGAGGAAAAAGACTCCAGGCGGGCGTAAAGTTCTCCAACGTCGTCGCGCCAAGGGTCGGATGTTCCTCAGCCATTGATCTAACTACCGTATGTTTCCATATAGTTTCTAGTGTCTCTTGTTCGGTGACTCAGGATCCGTAGGTTCTCGGGACCATCGTATGCCGCGCTGAAGGCGGGAGAACACTGGCAGCTTGGCCGTGTAGCTGAGTCGTGGGGGTGACTGAATGGAGCCTACGTATAAGCAGAGATCCGTAGTAGTGTGCGAGGATCCTAATCTCGAGTGTCTCTAGAAAAGGAAACTGACCACAATGTAAGGACTTGCGATTGTATCTCTCTTCTTCTAAGAAAACGCAGCTCGATGGACTTCAACGTCGACCCAGTCCAGTCGGTTCCACGGGAGTTCCTTGCAATAATTCTTGCAGGCTTTGGAAATGAGTGATTATCAGCCATTTACCGTCTAACCATCAATATTTATTCTCCACAGGCTCCTTCCTTTGACAGGTGATGTCGGTGACGAGCCGTTTCCAAAAGCACTACTCCCCATCTCCAATAAACCCATGGTCGACTATGTCCTCTCCTGGGTCGAACAGTCTGGAATCAAAGGTGTGGACCGCTGTAATAGGATCAGTGCATATCACAAACAGGACTGCTAGACGCCCTCCTCATCTGTCCTCCCTCGCATCGTCCTTCTATATCACACCATATCCATTCCGAATCCCCGGTATCCTCTTCGTCTTTGCGGGTCGACGTCCAGTCGTTCGACGAAACACAGGAACTAAGTGTTGGGACGTGCTCCATCCTCAGACACTTCTCCAGCCGCATTCAAGAAGATTTTGTTTTGCTCCCATGTGACTTTATTCCTCCACAACAGCTCCCACTTTCAAACCTTTTGAATAAATTCCGTACTGAGGCTACTTCGGACGGCGCAATCGCTACCACTTGCTGGTTCGAACCAGTCAAGTCGGAAAAATCTGCGGCTCCTGATGAGTGGGGCTCTCGTTCGCAACTTTCTCCGATAGTTTGGGATGACTCCATTGGAACGTTGCTGTACATCGACACTCTTGACGACAAAGACAAGAATGCGGAGGAGCTCGAATTGAGAATGAGCTTGCTCTCGCGATACCCTCGTGCGAAGCTTTCATCCCGACTTCAAGACTCTCACGTCTATGTCTGTAAACGCGAAGTACTAGATGCTCTGCAACGCAAGACCGAGCTAGACTCTTTGCGCGAGGACTTTCTCCCCTGGCTTTGCAAAGCACACTACCAGACGACGAAACGCATGAAATATGGACGCGGTACCGACTTTTTTGCCTGTCTATGTCGGTCCATAGAGGCAAGCAGCCTTAGAGTCGGTGTCATTATCCATCGAGAGGAAGACGGTTATTGTGTTCGAACCAATAATTTGCCAACCTACTTGGAAGCAAACCAACACGTAAGTTCCCCACGTACATACGTATTCGTCTGGACTCATCGTTAGAACTATAGTTCATAAGTGATGCATCTTATACCTTGCCCGTTGACCCGCAGAAACGAGCTCTAATCGATCCAAAAGCATCGATTTCGTCCGATTCCACGATCGGTGATTTTACAAAGGTCGACGAAAAGACGACGATCAAGAAGTCTGTCATTGGGAAGCATTGCATAATCGGGAAAACAGTGAAGATTGTTGGTTGCGTACTACTTGATCACTGCGTGATCTCGGACGGGTGAGTGGGGGACCCAATGTTGTCAATCCACCCGCTGAGCCTATTACAGGGCAAAACTCGAGGGTTCTATCCTCGGTAGGAACACAAAAGTTGGAAACAAAGCCGAGTTGGTACGTTGCGTTACGCAGGGTGGATATGAAGTGAAATCGAATGGTGAGGTTTTGTAATTCGCGCACCTTTTCGTGTTCACTCACGTATTCCTCCAGAAAGTTATCGAAATGAAAGGCTTGATGTCTCTGACTGGGGAGCAGGGACAGAGGGCCCAAATGAGGATGATGAAGACGAGGACTCGAGGGAGAGCGATGACGAGGCGGCTGAGTAGAGCAACTAGCATTCATCCGGTAGCAACAGGGTATTATAGAGTACGTTAACCCAGGAGATAATTATATCAAGCTATCGTGTTCGTTGCGTCGACTGTCCTGCCATTTGATTTCCAAGACCTTGAGCAAACCGGGAACCACGACCACGGGTGCTACCTGTTGTGCAACTCTTTGAATCAATCTGCGCGAATTGCAGTAAGTTACGAGCTCGAATCTTACCGCGTAAGCCACCTCGTGTCCTATCCCCCCTACCACGACGCTCCTGGGCCTGTTCACCACGCTTCTCGCCTTTTGTTTCTCCCCGATCTCCCCATGCGACCACAGTACCAAGTTTCGTGTCCAACGTCTTCTCGTTCTGTTCAGCCATATTGCTGACTTTCTCGGCAATGACTTGGGCGAGTTGTTGCGGGCGAGAAAGTTCAATGCGGTGGAACACGACGACGCCAGTGGATTGGTCCAAGGATGCGGATAATTCCTCATTCCAAATCATCTTTGAAATTATAGATGTAACTGTCCTGAGTGGCAATGAAAAGGTTCGCGAAAAAAGAGAAAGAGAAAGGGTGGAGTATAGCGGAGCATATGTGAACAAATACGTCCGAAGACCCTGCTCTTGAATGCGCCTAAAATCGTTAGTTTGATGTTTGCATCGCTGAATGAAAAGGTAAAGACGTACTTCGCCAGCATTTCTTTCACCGAAGCAGACTCTGGCATGAGGCTCCAAATTTTGATGCTCTGGATGAGGTCGCGACACTTCTCCCATTCGCCGTCTTGTAGTGCCTTGCTCGCTTGCATTATGTGGTCACGTGTGCTCTCAGGTGGTCCAGTAAAAACTTGACGGTCCGCGAAATCCAGTAAGCGACGGAAAGGCTTCGAGATTACCTTTCTCTTCTGTTCTTCCGAGTCAATAGAGGCAAGCAAAGGAATTTCCACCAGCATGCTTGATACAAGGAATGCAGCCTCAAGGAGTTCCGTGTTAATATGCATATGAAAGGGAAGCTGCCTCGCTCGCTCCGCTCGTTCTTGTTCGGGAGTGAGCTGTGTCTGGAATCGCTGTTGGTGAACACCTTGAGCTAAAAGTTCCTTAACACGCTGGGTTGCGAAGATATCATGAAGCGTTGCCTGTGATTCCTTGATCAAACCACAACGGAAGGCGCAGAGGCCCAGTTGGACAACGGTACGGTTGTAGAGTATTTGTGTGGCCACGTCGGCGGAATGAATGGACTCTTGAAGGTGTGACATCAACAGCATGTCACGAGCGATGTAAAAGTCATTATGAAGAGCGTGGTGGTAGATGTGACTAAGTATGGCCCTGGTGCGCAGCAACGAGTTGTCAGCCTTGTAAAGGTGGACACATAAGGCGTGGATTAGGCTTGATGTGGTGGACGAAGAGGTTAGTGTGACACTTGGAGAGGCCTCCGATGAGCTGAGAGAGGACTCAAGGGCACTAACGACCGCGTCCGGCTTAAGAAGGGTTGAACAAAATCGGTTATTGTGTAAATTGTTGTGTCATACCTTTGAATATATGTGCTCGAGACGTCGCATGATGACTCGTGCGAGTGGTTCCGGTTGCGCAGAACGTTCGTAGAATGCTTGCGCTCGACATATTGTCCGGTAGAGCACTTTCTCATCCTTGAGACGATCCACGTACTCCGTGCCATGAGGGTCGATATTTTGCAGACTTTTAGTAAATTCGTCGTCTAGACGATCGACAAAGCTAATGATGCTACCTCTGATGCGAACGATGCCATCCGGCTCAGTGTCAGGTGAGCGTTCGAGGAGCTCGTCGTAATCTTCTGTGTTCTCCCGTATCGAGTATGTAAAATCATTGGCGACAATTGAGATGAGCTTGTCGACTTCTTGTTCGGCTGCTTGCCATAGTTCTATTGGCATATAAGACGTCACTGATGAGTTGTAGTCAAACCGCGAAGAGACGAGGGCCAAGAGGACGCGAATGCGCTGGTATGAAGTAACGGCGACCTCAAGCAGCTTCTCCAGAATGCGCATCTGCTCTCCTCGATCTGTATTCTAAAGCGATCATCAGCAACAAAACGAACGGCAACCGAACTCCACGAACCTTCTTTCCCCTGGCTTCATGTACAATCTTGAGGGTCTTGAAGATGGCGTCCGCGGTAAACTGCATGGCTTTACCACCTTTTCCGACCGTTGTGAAGTGATCCTCTTCTGGAGAAGTTTCCTCTTCACTGACGACATCGACTGTCTTTTTGGGCTTTCTCATCGCCTTTGCAGGCGCAGCATCGACAGGCTGACTATGCAAAGCATATTCACGTTCGAATGCTTCTGGGTCCTGCAGGACGTTGAAGGGTGAAAAGAGGATATGAATGCATTTCTTACAGCTTGATGTTGAGAGATTTCCTTTTCGTACTCCTTCGTAGATTTTCTCAGTTTTTGCTTCATAGAATTCAACGCACGCGCATTCACGGCGTTCATCTTTTTCTTTGCTTCCTTTTCCCTAGCCAAGGCAGCGTTCAATGAATCTTCGAGACTCATAAGAGTTTTAATGAAAAAGGGGGGAATGGGTTCTGCAACATTGCTTTGGCGTTGTACGAGGCGCAATAGCTTGTCGAATTCTCGGGTTCGAAATCAGTGTTAGGAGCGACGGGCTAGGATATGGAGGAACGAACCCGCAGATATGGCCCCCCAGTCGTTGATTTTGAGGGCATTGTCCATCACTTTACCAGTTGCTTCGATCTCCTCGAGGCGCTTGTCTTTGGAACTTTTAACGATACGTTTCACCTCTTCCTCTTCTCCACTCTCCTCATCAGAGTCGCTCCGTAAGAACCTTCCCTTTTTCTTTCCCGCCTCGGGCTCGATCTCTTCTTCCGACTCTGACTCCGGCTCTGAACTGCTGGAGTCACCACCAGCTGTACGTAGGAATCGAGACATGCCGGTTGGTTTCGCTGCTGGCTTTGGAGCTTCTTCATCGCCGCTAGTAAGAAGTTCTTCTTCGGATTCTTCTGTATCGGAATCAGAGTCTCCAGCTTGTCTGAAGAAACGAGACATGGTTGGTGTGAGATCGTTATCGTATAAAATTTGGTGCGGGTCTGGAGGACATTACGTAAAAGCCTGTCACAGGAAATTACAAGTATCCAAGATGTTTGTCATCTTGGGCAGTACATATACCCCACTTCCGCTAAACATTAAGAGAAAACGGTGTCTGTAGTATCATGAGCGATCAAAGATCAGAAAACATCCAGCGAAAGAGGGCAGTCAGAGGCAACGTGACCATAGCCTTCACAATCTACGCAATATGGCCCTGAACCCGAGCTCGGTTTGGCTCGTACCAGTGGTGCAGGCACGTCCTCCTTTAAGAGGTCGCACGTGAAGATGTCATGGCCTGGCCGCTCGCAGATTTCACACACGTCTTCACGTGAGCTGGAGAGCAGGTCATCGTCACTAGCACTGCTGACCACAGTCGATGCACTGGATACTCGCCGTAGTCCCAGGTAGACTGGTTTGGTGCCATTCTTCGACGATTTCTTCGTTTGAGAAAGCTTCTCATTCAGCCGTTTAATATCCCGCTCGAGCTCGTCCTGTAGACTAGAGTGAGTATGGGTCGAACTCCCATGTCTCGACGTACTTCACGGTAGATCTAGCCGCAGAAGTCAGTCATAATTTAACCACGGGTCCGATCTGTGAACTACCTTTGATTCAATTAGTGTCTCGAGCTCACTGATCTCCTTATTGAGCTAAAATGTGTTGAGCCTTAGATTGGGCTGACGACACCACACGACACTACTCACGTCATGAGTTACTCGGTCTGTCTTCATTTCTGCATCCGCTAGTCGTTTCCTGAGCTGCTCGATTTCACTCTATGACGTATGAGATCACTGACAACCTTGACGAAAACTATAATTCACCTCACACTTCGTTTGGATATCCGAGTGAGGAACCGAGGAATGATCGCCAGCCTCCAGCAGCTTATTTCGTTGTGTGACAGCCAGTATCTCCTTCTGCAACTCCTGAACGATGTGCCTGCGAACCCGTGGTTAGTACACACATGAACCTATCTTCAAATATCGTACTTGAGGCCCTTGATCTCGTCTGATTCATGCTTCGATGGTGACTTGGGGTGCTCAAGTAGACCGTTCATGGGCACCTCGCGGTTTATTTTTTTGCGGAGGCCATCCAACTCTGCTGACCGCTCGTCCAAAGCTATGCGCAACAATTGAACCTCGGCTTGTTCATGCTCGAATATGGCGCGCCAGCGTGTGTCCTGCAAAGGAAAGTCAGGTAAAAATCTCACAGAATTAATGTCACCGACTTCCGACCCTGTATTCCCGGATGGTAAGGCTGACCGTGAGAGCTCGCCCTTTAGGTCTCGGATCTCATCCATTAACCGAGCACGCTCCATAGCTGCCTGACGAGACTCCTCAGAAAGTTTCAAGGACGAGTGGTCGGTGCCCATGTCAGCAGTCTTTGAAGGAGATCAGTTGTGGCCGAGGGACCAGGACGCCGACGTACTGCGGCATCTGTGCGCAAGATCTCGATCTCGGCTCTTGCATTCTCTAGTGCAAGTGTGCTTTCTCGCAGCGCCTCTTCGACTTCCTCGATGCGACCCTTAGCTAATGCTTCGGCTTTTGTAACTTGCTCTATGGCCTTGCGACCTTCAGTCAATTCACTTCGCATGGAGTCCTCCTTCTCCTTGAAGCGCTTCATCCTTTCTCTCATAGCAACCTCTTCCCTTTCCGCTGCTGCTCGAGCATCCTCGAGAGTATCTTCCATCATGGAAAGCTTTTTCTGGAGGTGTTGTACTTGCTCTCGAAGCGTTTCATTGTCGATCTCAAGAGCCGATGTAGCGTGGTGTGCCACAAGGCCAGGTGAGTGTGGAGTTGCTGCTTTTCTCACCTGATCTTCAAGTGCAATGATTCTGTCCTCCATTTCATACCGCCTCGAGTCTGCCGAGGAAAGTCGTTCTTCGTAAAGTGCAATCGTTTCCTGACGATTTGAAGGATCAGAGGCAAATAACGAAGCTCAGAACTCTCACCTGTCCTGCTTGGCGAAGTTCATCGATCTGTAATCCCAGCTCTTTCCGCTCTATCTCGAGTTCAGTTGAAATCTTTTCGAGCCGTACTTCTAAAAGGTTTATTTCTGCGTTCTTGGCCTTCAAGAGTGTATTGCTCTCGTGCTCGGCGCCTTCCTTGGCTTCAATGGCCTCTTTGAGACTTCTGGCTAGCGCTTCCTTGGCATCAAGCTTTGCTTGCAGATCGTTTAACCGCGTTTCATTTTCCGCTTTGGCACGTTCCAATTCAGCAGCAGTCTGTGCATTCGAGCGATCGAGAGACTCCACCTTGGAGTCCTTCTCACTCAGCCTTCGTTCCATGATGCGTAACTCCTTCTCTGTTTCTGCTAAGGTGGCAAGAACAGAGCCGCGATCCTTCTCCAAAGCTTGGCGTTGTTCGAGATCCGAACGAAGAGAGGAGACCGTTTCCTGCAACGATATTTTTTCCTGCTGTAGAGTTCCTATGCGGGTAGTGAGAGCGGATATCGTAAGTTCACGCGCCGCAATCACGCTAGCATCGGTGGAAGACTGGATTCGAGAAGGTGATGGGGCATCAATGTCACTCGAGTCAGAAACAGTCGAGTTGCCTATTAATCGATTTATCTTGTCTTGTAGAGCCAGGCTAGACGCAGTAAGATCCAAAGAGGAGGGAGGGCGGTTTTCTTGAACGTGTTCATCTTGCGTGAGGTCGTTGTCGAGGGAATAATTAGAGCCAAGCGAAGTTGATCGTGCTGGAGATGGAGGCGGTGGCATAGCGACTGTACTAGGTATTCTGGGTCTAGGTGTGTTGAGCGAAGCTCTGGACTTGGGCCCGGGCATCAGTGAACCGTTTAGGGAATTGGGAGCTATTGCTGCGCCCGCCCTCGGGGTAGCGAATGGGGAATCAGATGATCGTGCGCTACCGTCTGCACTGAAGGAAGTTCGAGAGGGCGATGGTGCTTTGAGGAAATACTCAGTCTGACTGGGATTAGTACGCGAATTCAGTTGCTTGGCCGTCAAACCAATGTATTTGGAAGCTCGTGAGCCGGAAGTAATCTGAATCCCCAAGGGAGGAAGGCTTTGAGACGGAGACTTTCCGAGACCGGTGATGGGCTTAGGCTTCCGTGCGGCCGGTGTCGTACCTGGCGTGATACGACCAGGCATTCCAAGTGGATTTATCCTACTCTCGTGTGGTGTGACCCTACCAAATGAAGTAGAAGGAGTGATACGCCCAGCACTGATGGAGGACGGAGCTGAGGGAGTCGCTCGTCCAGAAAATGAGGGTGTTACTCGGCCATCGCGAGACGACGCGACGGACGGCGGTCGATAATTTGGACCGACAGTAGGGGCGGAAAGTTTGGTGGCAGCCACAAATACGCCGCAACTGGGAGGACATGCGAAATATCGTCTCCTGTTTGGTAGAGTTAGAACGCAGAACCAAGGAATACCCGTAGAAGAGGAAAGTGAGAATTGGAGCCTGCATATTCATTCTGTTGTCTCTGAAGGTCAGACTCACCTGTTGACGGACCCGTCATTTTTACCCTTGCCCGTAAACCCTCCACCAAGTTCTACACCAGCCCAGAGGCCAGGCTTCCCATCTATCTCTCCCACATACCTCAGGATACCTTCATAACCGAGGGATTCAATCCTGACGCTGTCTCCGACTTCGAAGGTTCGACCCGAACGGCTAGCGCTTCGGGGGCCAGCATCGGACTGGCGACTGTGAGGACGTGGAGTTTTAGTGCGCGTCGGGGGTGCGGATGTGACGGAAGAGGGACGACCGGTTACAGACCGCCTTCCGGATTGAAGAGCAGGTAACGTGGACCTGGGTGACGAGGAAGAGGAAGAAGTGTTGTGAGAGAGGCTGGCACGATGTTGTGCAGGATCGTTGGCCTTGATAGCTTCGGCGAAGGCACGGGACGCGTAGTCGTCCAAGGTGTCGAGAACGGGCTGGACGGTGACACTGGACGCGGAACGAAATCTCCCTGGGGTGGGTATACTACTCGTCTTCCCCGGCGTCGGGATGCCAGACGCTCTCAATTTCCCCGGCGTAGCAGACATCAACGAGCAGCAACCAATTCTCATCAAAATTAAGGCTCGAGTTCTCGCTCATCACGTGACCAAGGGGGGAGAACGCATGCATTACAGCCAAATAGACAAAGAACTACCTAACCACGCTTCTTGGATACACCGACAGTCTTCCCGCGACGACCTAAGACCGATGAGTCGCGTCGTCTCTCTGTGCAACCTTCTACTCACCGGTGGTTTTCGTGTGCTGTCCTCGTACTCTCAGTCCCCAGAAATGTCTCAGACCACGGTGGGCCCGAATCTTTTTCAATCGCTCCAGGTCGTCTCGCAGCTTCGAGTCGACCGCGTTCGACAAAATCTGATAGTTTTTGCCATCGACGATATCTTTCTGTCTGTTCAAAAACCACGCAGGGATCTTGAACTGGGTCGGATTCTGGATGATAGTCACGAGGCGCTCAAGTTCGTCCGAGTTGAGCTCTCCAGCACTGCAAGACTCTGAGTACATCGACCGCGTTTCACCAAGGAACTCACCGCTTGTTGAGATCCACATCAGCTTTCTTGCAGACGAGATTTGCATAACGACGACCAACACCCTTGATCTCCGTCAGGGCGTACATAACCTTGCGTTTCCCATCAACGTTGGTGTTCAATAGACGCAGAATGTGCTTGTGGAACATGAGCACACATCGCACAGGTGGCTAGGAACATTGTCTGCACCTGAAACTGTTGGTGGGGTTCGGGAACGACGAGAGACATGGTGTGGATGAACCTAGGCAGGAAGACCAAATCAGTTACCCAAGTCGCGCATGATACATCCAACGAAAAGGTAGATCCCTGTCGAGTTACAGCACTCATTTCAACCATATCGCAGCTTTCAGCCTTCCGTGCCTCGAAAACGCCCTCACCTTAATCGATTCGATCTTGAGGATATCGCCAACGTTGTCGCCGGATGTCTGTGCACCGCACGTCTGACGGAGTTTCTTGACCCGGCCATTGCCGAAGATTTGATCACGTGGTCTGTGGCACGAGACGCGGGCTGAGACGCGCCAACCTAGCTCGAAGCTACATGAGATTCAACATTCGTTTAATCGTCGGTTTCTTATCAACCCAATGCCAATAACGACGGTGAGGACTTCCTGTCTTCTATATAATAACATCCTTAACCTTTCTCTAGTGTGATTCTTCAGAAACTCTCAAGGCCGAAATCGAGACAGTTCGCAAGAAAGTCTCACTCGATGAAACCGAAGAAACCTGGGACACGATTGCACAGGGTATTCGGCATCTGACTTTCCTTTGCAACAATCGTGGTTGCGAATTTCCTTCCGAAATGGTTGCCGGCATCCGTTCGATGTCAAGACCGTTGAATAGCGCTTTGAACTCTGAGCGCAGTAGGTTGTCAGGTGCTGCGGTTGATCTCCTCACGGCGTTGGTTACTGGCCTGGGCGCATCATTCGAACCTTTAGTATCTCAGTTTGTTCCGACCTTAATGGCTTTGTGCGGTCGGACCAACAAGGTCTTCACCTCGCGTGCTAGGGCATGCATCCTAGCTGTCGTTCAGCACACCCGCCTTCCTGCTCTCTTACCATATCTGGCTGAGATGGCCAACCACAAGTCTGTATTTCCTCGCTTAACAGCTGCGGAAGGCATTTTGGCGTGTCTCAACTGCTTCAATCCCCCTGACCTGGAAAAAGAGACCCGGGCCCGTGTTGTGGAGGATTTTATAAAGTTGACTGCGCGCGATGCTAGTGCGGATGTCCGAAAGGCGAGTAAGGAGGTCTTCAAAGCTTACAAAACGCTGCTGCCCGCGAGGGTAGACAAGTGAGTTAATGAAGCATCACGTTTACATCACAACTGAGGTGTCTTCAAGCTTCGTTGCTCCGCTTACTCCTGTTGTCAAGAAATACCTCGATATCCAAACCGGCACATTATGTAACGTTGGGCAAAAACAAACCAGCAGACCCTCCAGTCGCGCGAACAACAAAGTGACGGAAGTAGGGCATCGACATACAAGCTCCACGTTTTCCAAAGTTCCCATTCGTCCGGATATCCATGACCCAGTACATAGTACTCGCGCGGGCCAACGACCAGCTGTCCACGGCCCTGCGACCGCACCTGTCGTCCGCGTTCCTCGGCAAAGGACCATATCTCAAATGCGGCGCGACCTTCCTCAACCTCACAGCGTACAGATTAATTTGCCATCCTCAACCACGGCTCAACGTTGCCTTGTACCGACTTCTGCACCTGTTCGACAGGTTGCTCAGCCAGTTGCTGCTCGAGTCTTGCCTGCACCCAATGCAACTTCAACTTCAGGTCCTCAACGTCCTCCACCTGTCCAATTAAAACTCAACCCCCCTCCCGATCGACTTATAGTGACCGGGAATGGTGCTAAAAGGATACCACTTCCTCCTGCGCCCCCGAACGAGCACGCTAGCGAGCAAGTAGCTACCGCTGGGGACTCAGGGGGTCGGGCCGGCGGTACTGTTGGTAAACTTCGCTCTAAGCTTCCCAGCCGAAACGCTGAAGCAATAGCAACCGCGAAATTGGCCGTCGGTCGGAAAGCCCCCGGGGGTACTCGATCAGCCTCATCCTCCACTAAATCACTCAACGGAGCAGCCCCGATGGGTCGTATTGGGGTACAACGCTCTCACCAACGAACAGTGAAAGGTGAAATGAGGAATCCCATGGCAGTGCCTCAGCGGCGTCCTGCAAGGCAGGCGCAGAACAGCACGCCTCCCCTGGTTAACACTGAGAAGGAGACATCGCCAACCCTCATTTCTCTGCCACCCAGCCCGTCGACCCCTCCTGCAGAAATACCCTTGCCCCCGTCACCTGATGGCACGCTGCATTCTGTTGATCCGGAAGCTCGGGATAAACCTGCCATAGCGACCCTGTCCGGGGCCACCAAGGAGTGCGGAAAACAGTTGAGATCTGCGGAGCCTTGTGAGGAGCAAGAGGATACAGACTCTCCCAGCACACCCATTACCACTCTTCTCTCTTCCATCCAGCGTGGCTTCCTTTTCACACCATCAACCCCCCTCTCCCCACCTCAGAATTATCTTCCAGCCCCCACTGATTTACTGGAGAAGAGACAAACCACAGTAGTAGCGAATGGCTTTACCAAACGGCTGGTAGTGGGAGCTCCTTTTTGTATCCCGCCCGAAGACTCTGCCGCAGATGATTTAGATAGACACGCACTCAGAGATCTCAATTAATGGTACTATTCTTGCTGCAGCTTTCTATGCTACGCTTGCTTTGTTTCATGATCACCAAGTCTGATGACCGAGGTGTGTGGGCACTGCGACGCGTCTTGTCGCGGCGCGCTGGCGTGTTGCGTGAGAATTGATGTGGTTCATTAGCCGGACGACCGAGGAACGCGCTGCCATGCATTGTCTACTGGTTCACAGCACACGGTAACTGCGAGGCTTTTAACCCCGTCGGCCGTCTGTATCAACGCCTGGTTATATCTTGCTTTCATACCTCCAAGCCTCTCGATCTCGATGGCCACTGTCCTCAACCGCCGTCCTCTTGGTACTCGCCAGCACCTCCAGCAACTATTTGAGAACTCACCTCAGAAATCTCGAACTCCTGCAGCGCCTTGCAAACGTCCACGTTCCCCGGAGCCTGTTGGAGACGCGCCGAAACGTGTCAAGGCGGTCCTTGCAGAATCAACCACCACAACTCTACCAGACGAAGAGCGAAAGGACAAAGAACACAGGCGGCAGGCGCGTGAGGCAGCCAAGAATGAGTTTCGCGTCAAGTACACGCGGGCGTTCCCTTCTTGGGTCTTTTATTTCGATCTCGATCAACTCGATCCCGACACTGTAGCTCTAAGGAGCTCACTGGCGTCCAGGGTTACTCAACTTGGTGCTGTATGTCCACATAACGTTTCTCTTACCTTCCCGATGACGATCAATCATGCTTCTCCCAGCGCGTTGAGGACTTCTTTTCAAACGAGATCACCCATTTGATCACCAACCAAGCAATAACTGAGGATGTCCACGCAAACAAGGAGAATGCTCGCAAATTACGAGGTTCAGCCCCGCGCACGCCTGCGTTGCTTAAGAGTCCGATAAAGCTCAAAGGACGGTGAGAGCGGGTGCACTGCCGTCGATGCATTATCATCTTACCGATATTTCTACATAGTAATGCTGAGGATGGCAGTACACAAAATTTCAACCTCATCGAAAAAGCCCAGGTATTTGATATGAAAATATGGCATTCTGTCAAGTTAGACAGCATATTGGAACGATGCGATGTACCTGCACCCAAATCCACCAAGCACCCACCAGGGGTCCAACCAACCCCTACAGTCACTACCAATCAACGAAATCTCACTCGCTTGCTTGCGTCGGAACGTCTACATGGAACTACAGAACGCGATCCTACTCAGAGACGTCACGATTTCCGATATTTCTCCAAGAATAGCTATTTTGTCCTGGTGGAAGACGCCAAACAGGAACTGGCAACTATACATGCTCTTGAATATCCCATCCACAAAGGGCGCGACGGTAAAGAACGTGGCGCCTGGCCCGTTCTCTACTGCCATCCATGTTCCCGGGGTCCATTTATCGAGTTTGATGAAAGGGAGCGGCGTCGTTGGGAAAAGAGCCGGCGTGCCGAAGAAGACCAAGAAACCAAGAGACAACAACGAGCAGCAAGGGAGCTTACGCGAAAGAAGCAAGCTCAAGCTCAGCTGATTGCTCGTAAAACAGGCGATCTTCGACGCTCTGTGTCAATGAACAATCTGCACCGTCAAGCCATGAATGCAGGGGCGGAAGATGCTATTGACTTAGACCCCGACTTTCCGGACACTCAAGCTTCGGTTAACGCGTCTGGGTATCTAGCATCAACCAGTGCTTATATCGCCGCTTCGGGTAACAGTGTGGGGATCACCTCGACAACAGGTACCACATCTACTGGGGGTGCTCTTCGAGCTCTCGAGCTGCCCGCGAACTTGCGTGGCCGAATCCAGCAACAAGTTGTCACCTCCCGCAGAGTGTCCACCTTAGTCACTGGAAAAGACAACTCAAACCGACAACCCGGTGTCATGGGACCGCCGGATGGCATTCCTGACCGTCCTAACGCGCTACTTAGAAAGAGTCGTAGTACAAACACACTAAGACTACCTAGGCGCGATGAAGGCAGTAAACCTGGTTATTGCGAGAGCTGTAGGATGAAATTTGACGATTTCGAACGCGTGAGTCTCCTGTTTGTAAGGCTCTGGCTCATGCTCATGGTCGGTAGCACACTCGTGATCGCAAGCATCGGAAGTTTGCCAGCGATGATTCGAATTACCTTCAATTGGACTTTGTGCTCAACCGTGTGCATCGCCGTACCCTTGAGGAGTACAAAGAACAAGAGCATCAATACTCGGCCGCAACCGACCAGCAAACAAGCTCCGAGGATTATCCAATGTGTTTTTCGCCACTACTCATGTGCCGAGGGAACGAAGAAGAACTGTGGGATGGTGGTGCACACGCTGACGAAGACGCTTCCGATATCTGAAAAAACTTCTCATGTCCTGAACGGTGTACGAGTTTGTTGGTTTGGTTTGGTTGATTGGACCACCCCATGTAACTTAGAGACCACGTTAGCATTATTTTTCCCCTCACCGTACACCGTAGTGCCAGAATGACATGGTGGTTCGTCGAGGAGTAACAATACCCAGCCTGGCTCAGAGTCAATTCAAGTTCATTATCGACTGAAACACCTTTACGTGAGATAGGCACTCTGCCTGTGGGCACTCATCGTCCTATTGTGGCTCCGCGGCACCACTGGTGCCAGTCCCGTGCCTTGATGATGAGCCCACGCCGCATCTGTCAGACGAGTTACGCAAGCAAAGCGGAGCGGCGCGCACTGGCAGCCATCTGAGTCTTGTAACAGCAGACCACATTCTCATGTTTCGCTGGAGAAAGAAATTTCTGTGCACTTTGTATGTCAAGAATAGCAGACACGGACATGTATTCCCGCCAGAATCGCGTCGGATCTGGATTCGATATCTGGAGAACTTGTCGCGCGGCGGTGGGGAAAGCGACACAAAACTACACATACTAAATTTGGTATACGCCCCTCGGTAATTAGATTTGGAGTCGCGAACAGACTCGAAAAACTCTCAAAATAATTTGTACATTTGTCGAGGTTCCCGAAATTTCAAAAGAAAAAAAGCTGGATACCTTCTCAATGGTGCGGACGGATCCGCCAAATCCGCCAGTGTTTAGGCACTGTAAAAACCATTTGTCGTACGGCAAGAATTCGAAAAAAACCCGGTTTCAAGTCATTAAAAGATAATGCGTGTCAGATATAATTTTCGCAGGTTGTCTTGGAGCGTTTCATAGTAAATTACGAAAGTACTGAACGCTTGTCCCCCTCGGTCGAATATCACCGCGGTGCAATGATCAACTACTTTACCAAAAGCGTACTGTGACCCGTAACGTCACGCATGTAAGTAAGTTCGTTGAGGCTTGCATTGCTGAATTACCCTCCCCATCCGACATCTCTACGCTGTGCTGTACCGCCATTTGCCTACCAGCCTAGCCGGTGCAGCGGAATTTTCTCCCTTTGTTTATCCCAATCGCAGAAAAACCGCCTTTCACTATCTGGTGGCACTTATATCCAGTAAGAACGATTTCCTCCCGTTCCAGTCATACTTTCGGACCAATAATTCTTCATCACTAGTCACGGGACGTCTGAAGAGTCCTATAAATCCACCCAAGTTCACTTCCAGAACGCTCTCGACATTTTCTGCCAGCCACTAATCTCCTCTTGAAAGCCAATCATGTCGGGCTCGCCAGCGGAATTGGACTCCGCGGACGAACTAAACGACGATACACAGCTTACGATACGCATACCAAATCCGAGGGTATATATGGCTCGTCAGTCGCAGTGGAAAGGTCGGCGAGGGAAACCACGCTGTGACCATTGTCGCATGAACAATTTAAAGGTGAGATCGATGAGCCCAGTTTAAAGTATATATCGTGACATTTTTCTAGTGTGATAGGGTTCTTCCGACTTGTAACCACTGCTCCTGGGCTAATGGCAGAGAGTGCAGATACACCCCTTTGCCCACCCCAGCACATCGAGGTATCCCCCGATGCGATAGATGCCGTCTTAGGAATCTAAAAGTACGTTCCGCAGACACTCTCAACTTGTGTGTCACCTCACTGAGCGACACCTTAGTGTGACCGTAACCTTCCAGTCTGCAATCACTGTGCGGAGGACTCTAAGACAGAATGCAACTACACTCCTAAAAAGCGACACAAGGTTCCTTCGGATCATGGCATCGTTCGGGACAAACAAACAACACCTTATGGCGCCAAAACAGCCTCATTCTTGGTTTCTGAGGTCCCCTCCAGCGAAGAGCCGACCTCCGCTCCCCGCAATGGCCAGGGGGATTCCAGCGACGGCCACAGTTTCTATGGGCAAGATGTAGCGTCGCCATCACGGCCCCGTCGTACCAAAGGATCTGGGTCGGATGTTTCCCGGAGAGATGGTGCATCACCGCGCAATCGGAATAAGACACCGGAGCCCGGCGAGCATCAGACGGCGTCAAGCTCATCACTGCCTAGTTTAGCCCCTCGACAAGCGCCTAACACCAACAAATTATCCTTCATTTCACATTCCTTCTCCGATCAAGGGGTGGTCGCTTCGAAGCCCCTGGTAGAGCCCTGGGTGCACTCCTTGTTTGCACCGCTGCCCGATATCATTACCCAGAGAATTAGCAGCGTCAATCCTGTTGAAATGCCAGACAGGACACACTTTGAGGAAACTTTCGCACGCTTCTTGGACGGTTTACCCCCCGAATTATCGGAGACGGCGGCGCTCACCCCAGAAGTTTACGCAGATGTTTGTCGCTTTTTGTCGGGAAATGACGCCGTGCGTCTCTCAGACCGTTTGAAGATGTGGGTCTCCTTTCACCACGTTCGGCTGGGGTCGGAGAAATACCATCTCCTGTTAATCCCCCGGGATCCGTTTTTCCATCTCGCAGCTTCTGAGGAGGAAAAGCTACGGAGGGATTACATTAATCATACCGATAATCGCCCCAATGCTTCTTTGTCGGTTTCTCCCAAGGCAGAAGTCATCGATCACGATCTTGGTGGATTTGAGTGGACGAGAGCTTTCGAAAGGATACCCGTGCGCAACCAAATATACGACGTACTTGTGTACGCGCATCGAACTCATGGCTCCTCGGCGTCTATGGTTTTCGAAACGCGACGCATTGGCATGGTGAGCTGTCCCCAGCTTCGCCAATTTCCAACTATAATTGAACATTCATTCCCAGGCCGCGATAACTTGGCCGATGATCGAGATGTTCACCCAGCTGTGCCCCCTGTGCAGTCTGCGAAACAAATCCATTTCCTCGCATTCCATCAAGGCTGATCCTCTCCCCGGCTCTTGCGACGACGCCGTTAGACGGTAAATATGCCGGGAGGGTCTCGAAGTTGATGTTTCCACGTATGTTTCCATGAGAGCCGTAATCACACCGTATTACTATTCGTCCGTACATGACGCGTGACGCATCTAGTTCGGCTGTAACATTCGCAGCGATTTTATGGTATCTAAAACAGTGTGTTGTCGGAGCAGCTGGGCCAAATACTGAGCATCTATTTAAATAGCAGTCAACTCGGAGATCAAAAACGCTGAACCAATACTGTGACGTCGTCTACCCATTTATCGTCCATCTCTAGCGTCAAATTGCGTGAAGTAAGATCAATGTCGTCTCCCCCGATAGCGTCACGGAGCAAGTCAAAGGCAAGGTTTCTCGGTGGCCCGTGCTCCCTCCGCCTTTTGAGCGAGTTGCCCACAATACGGACCCATCTTTCCGCCAGTTCACTCTCCGAGAGAGTCAGGTCGATGTCGTCGTAAAGGTCTAGGAGGCCATCAGAGCATAAGATCAGGAAGGAATCTTGTCTATCTTGTGCCGTGTCAAACACGTAATGGTGCACGTCTGGTACGTCCGAAACGTATGGCGGAGTCAAAATACGCGCTGCGTATTGCTCCACAAGGGGAGGTGACATCCAATCGGGCATGTACTCCCCAAAGACTCGGCGTGTGTACATCGAGGGAACCTTGAGCCATGTGTCACCTATCGCTGTGCGAAAATGACACACGGTCAGACGGGCCTTGGAAGGGATGTTAGTGCGGGCTTACCGCGTGTGGGTGCGAGGTAACCAATGACCCTGTTGTCGAACACACATGCACGTTCTCCTGGGTGTTCCCGCCTGATTCGTTGAGATTCTCGTAGGTTGTTACCGTTGTGAAGCGCGTTCACGACAAATCCTGACCATTCTCCATATCGGGGTTTTCTGGCGAGTACTGGAACCGAGTAGATGAGAAGGCGAACGACTCCCAAAAAGCGACAGCGGCCGACCTGCCTGAGAGTCCCCCAGATTGACGATCCAGAGGTTTCTCTTTAACGGATCTAATAGTGAAAAGAGAACCGTAGCACCCTGGGTGCATCGTACAGAGATAGTCTCCCACTTGGATGCGTGACGCTGAATGTGTTTCCTGAGCTGGTCAGGACTCATCCTGCAAAGACTTTCGCGAGGGAGAAAGTCAAAGAGATCTGAAAGAATGGAATCATCAAGGCGTCTAACTGCATTTCCGAGTGCCTCTGAGACCAGCTTAGGGCTAGGAGTTGCGTCCGTAGAGCCGCCGAGAAGTGCACGAAGCGACGTTCGTATCATGGACGGTAGTCTCTTGCAGACGAGGTTCACTGTATCATGTCCAGAGTGACCTATCGCAGAGTTAGCGTGCTTATGGAGGCAAAGTGGCAGCGGTTGAGTACCATCGTATACGGCGTTGAACTGCCATATACCCCCACGCAAGTCCCATTCCTCGACGCTGTGCCGGTCTTGGCTGAGCACGCCGTACTTGGAGCATGGTTGAAATGAGACGCTGTCGACCGATTTGGACGAGCGGGGCTCGCATAGTCGGTACAGTTCACTATCAACAGCGCTTTCTGGAAGGATATGGTACGTCCAGCGTTCCTTGCCGCCGCGACCCAGGTCGGTCGTGCGGAAATCCTTGACCTCTTCCAACGCCTGGAGGTTCTCCGCGGATGTTGCTGCAGAGAGAGCGACGACGTTGTACATCATCGTCTCAAGAGGCGGCGCTTGGCAGTGCTGGAAGAGCGCACACGAAGGAAGGAGGGGAGGGGGGATATGACAGCACAGAGAACGCATCTAGGGGCCATATTTATATGCGTTACCTGGACCACCCTCATTGGATTGAACATGCGGGAGCCAAGCACAAGGTCCTCGACTTCGCGCGCGGGGAAACGGTTTCAAGTGTCCTCGGGGAGACATAATTGGCATCTCGAGCAACGAGTTCTAAAACTGGCGCAGAACGGGTTCTGTGGGACTCGACCTAGCCGCAGGCGCGGGGGGAGGTGCGAAGGGATGCCGAGGAATTGAATGGTCTGATGCCTCGCGCGTGATGATGCGTTGTTCGATATCGATGGTATGATGACCAAAAGAGCGTATGCGGCACATCGCGCTGACAAGGATGTCTGAGATGAAGGGGTTCCAATTGAAACGTTGTGGCACACTCTCATGCCACGGGCCTGAACGTGTAGTACCACGTTGCATTGAGCGGGAGGCAAGCTGGCTGTGAGCAATTAGCCTGGGCCGGATTAGCCTAATATCAGCCCTCGCCATTTGTAATGGCTCTCATGAGCACATCCCCAAATAGCACCTGCTCGTGGAAATGCGCAAACCCATTGCAACCCGAACGACAGAGTACGTGTACAAGAAATCGAGCGACTGAGTACGGACCAAGAAAAACATACATACATACAGGCGACGCGTGTATCATCTAGAAGGTATCATTCATCCAAAGTCGCACGTCGAAAAAGGGCGTCACCGCAACTCGAAACTGGCAAACGCTAAATTGTAACCGCCAAACTCGTAGTTGATCTTGTCAGTCCTGCGGTAGTTCCTGCTATAGCCATCCGCAGCCTCGCGTGAGGCGTCTGAATCGCTCGACGAGCAGGAAAGAGGGCGGGAGCCTGCCAGCGCACATTTGAATTCCCTCTGCGCAGCCTCGATCAAACTTTCTGCCTCGTCCTCCTCGGAATTGTTGTTGGCTTTCTTCGAGATGAACAAGGTCAGGCTGAGTTTCCCGGGCTGGAAGATGTCAA
>JBBPKV010000039.1:0-43273 GCA_038089455.1 Tylopilus cf. leucomycelinus
CTATCTCTGGGAGGGCACGGGGAAAACGCAGAATGAGTACGGAGAGTCAGATATCACAAGTATCCGCGGCGAACGGGGCAGGGAGCGGGGAAGAAGAGGGAAGCGAATTGCTGGTTGGTAGCAGGGGCAGGCAGCCGAAGCGTTCTCCCTCGCCGCCGAACAACAGGTCGTCCATGTTCGAGAATATCGCTCAGTTGTTCGGCAGAGGTGGGGTGGACCCATCGGTTCGTCGTGCATCCATTTCAGGCTCTATCTCGCCTTCCCGACGCTCAAGGCGCAGCAGACTTTCAGACGCAGGCTCGGAATACGCACTTGGATCGGGTGACGAACGCGAAGAGCGTTGGGGCTATTCCTCGGGCGAGGAGGATGGCGGTACCGAGTCTCACGCCTCGCGAATATCTAGCCCTGTTGCAAGCGAGGTCGACTTTGGCTCAGAACCACCATCTCCTGGTGGTCCTCCTTCACACCTACCGTTGTTCTCGTCCGATCCCATATTCGGAGACGAAGTTCGTATAGAAATAGATGCCCCTCTAGAATCTCTGGATCCACCACCACCAGGTCCACCTAGCAGGCAGACGATTTTTGTTGCAGACGAGGACGTCACCCTACGGTTTGTGGGCTATGAAATCATACAGTGGCGTCAGCGGCTTTGGTGGGCACTGAGCGTGTTGACGTTTGGCATGCTCTCGCTCGTTGGCCATTGGCTCCCTCGCTTATGGCTTCGGTGGGTAGTTCGTGAAAAGGCTTTCAAGGACCTCAAGCAAGGTTTCGTGGTCATCGAGGTGTGTGCACATTCTGCATCGATTGCACTTGTGTGTCACCATGTCTAGTCACCACACAGGGATATCACACTATTTCCCCTCAAACGGATCACATACCCGTACGAGCGGTCCACTGTGTTCCCGAGTACCCCAGTGGAAGCAAATGGACGGCCACGGAAAAACTCTCTGTCCTCGAGATCAAAACCAAATGGCGACAACGGCGACCCTAGGTTCGACATGTTGGAAGATCTCTATATAGTTGACTACCGTTACTCGCGGTTTGCCTTGGATATTCGAACAGGATTGTTCGCAATGGTCAGGTTAGTCTGCGATTCAATATTTCATGTGCACTCTTTCATGGCTACTTTAGGGACTGGAGAGACCCGACTTGGACAGAAATACGAGCCACGCAGAATGGCTTACCAGAAGATGCCAGGAAACAGCGTCTGACGCTATTTGGTCCTAATCTGCTTGACATTGCTGGGAAATCGACTTTGGCTCTCCTTGTAGACGAGGTACGTGTGTGCAAACGTACCCTGCTATAAGCTAACGCCGGGCGAGATCATCCACCCATTCTATGTCTTCCAACTTGCAAGCATTATCTTGTGGTCTCTCGACAATTATTACTATTATGCATTTTGTATCGCACTGATATCTACTTTGAGTGTGACCACAACACTTGTGGATACCAAGAAGGTACGTCTTGGATCCTCAGGGCCCGACTCGGAGTACTGAATTCTACATAGACCATCAGACGGATGCGTGAGATGTCGCGCTTTTCATGTGAAGTCGTCACTTACGTTGACGGAAAGTGTACGTTTTTCCCCTTCTTTTCGCCCGCTGTTGTCACGAGGAATTCGGCAGGGACCACCACTGACTCTTCTGAGCTTGTACCGGGAGATATTGTAAATCTCTCAGAACTGCGTGCTCCCCTTTTCCCAGCAGACATGTTCCTTCTGTTGGGTGATGCCATTGTAAACGAGAGTATGCTTACCGGCGAGAGTGTACCGGTCTCGAAGAATCCAGCAAGAAACGAGGATATTGCTCGGTGGCGAGACTCTAAAGATATCCAGGGCAACCTTGCCAAGAGTTTTGTTTATGCTGGCACCCGAGTGGTCCGGGTCCGCGGTGCGCTCGCTCTTGACGGAAGCGTCGGGAGACCAGCCCTTGGACTCGTCGTCCGGACAGGCAATTTCTGCGTCTCCACTGCAAGCTCCAGTATACTGACATTGCTGCACAGGATTCAACACGACCAAAGGTGCCCTCATTCGATCGATGTTGTTTCCAAAACCGATCGGATTCAAGTTTTATCGGGACTCGATTCGTTTCATCACTGTACTCGCTGGGATTGCCGCCCTGGGCTTTTGCGCATGTGCCATCCAGTTTGTCAGACTTGGGGTGAAACTGTATTTGAGCCACCTTGTTCTCTTGTGCTAATTCGCGTACGTATAGGTTAGATGGGACACGATCATCTTCCGTGCTTTGGACCTTATCACCGTCGTCGTCCCCCCAGCTCTCCCCGCTACTCTATCCATCGGTACCAGCTTTTCGATTAGTCGCCTCCGTAAGCTGGGGATCTTTTGCATCTCTCCCACTCGGGTCAATGTTGGTGGGAAGATTAACGTATGTTGCTTTGACAAGACTGGCACACTTACCGAAGACGGACTCGATATTCTTGGGGTACGATCGCTCGACCGTTCGGGGGATCGATTTGGCGAGCTCTTTGACAACGTGCACGATCTTCCCACTGCACGAGATCGTGTCAGTTTTCTACATGCCCTCGCGACCTGTCACTCGCTCAAAATGGTCGACGGATATATTATTGGAGATCCATTGGACGTGAAGATGTTTGAATTTACGAAGTGGACACTCGAGGAGGGACTCATTGCTGGGACTGGAATCATCAAGGAACGAGGTGGGACTGAAAGACCAACTGCGCTTGTACAGACGGTTGTGCGGCCGCCCGGCAGTGCCCATTTCCGACTCGAAGATGCGCTCAAGACCAGCGGAAGAGTACGTTTTTTGATGCGGCGTTTGGCATTATTCTAACTGTCGCCGTCACTAGCACGCGCATTTCCTCGAACTGGGTGTCATCAGGACATTCGAATTTGTGTCAGCCTTACGACGCATGAGTGTTGTTGTGAAGAGACTTAAAAGCAATAGCATGGAGATTTACGTCAAAGGCGCACCTGAAGTCATGGTCGATATCTGCGAGAAGGACTCGTGTTCGTCTGATCTCTTACTCCGATTTCCTGACCTCCTAACGATCGAAAATGTTAGTTCCGCACGACTATGATGATTTGTTGTCGTACTACACCAGGCGAGGATACCGCGTCATCGCCATTGCGGGTAAGAGCATAGAGGGATTAACGTGGCTGAGAGCTCAGAAAATGAAGCGGTTAGTCACGACTGTCTATCATAAGATGATCAGTGCTCATGACCATCGTCAGGGAACAAGCCGAGTCGAACTTGCGCTTTCTCGGGCTGATCATTTTCGAAAATAAGTTGAAACCGGGTTCCACGCCCGCCATCCAAATTCTTAGAACAGCGCACCTGGCGTGCCGCATGATTACTGGTGACAATCCTCTCACTGCTGTCAGTGTGGCCAGAGAGTGCACTCTGATCAATCCTGCTGCCCACATCTTCGCCCCGACATTCATTCAAGGTATGTCATGCACTCGAGCTACTTTCCGACTTGACATGGTATGTAGGAAGTGTTACTGCCTCAATGTCGAAATTAGAATGGTCATGCATGGATGATCCCTCGTGGAAGCTGGACGGCTACAGCCTTCGGCCACTCACGCCGCCGAGCCACAGTGTAACGGAGGGCGAGATTGCTAACCAAGACTATACACTCGTCATGACAGGCGACGTTTTCAGGTGGATGGTCAACTATGCCCCGCTCGAGACTCTCGAACGGGTGCGTTACATTGCATTACTTTTGCTTCAGGACCTTGCTTATCGCGACTAGATGCTCGTGAAGACGCAAGTCTTTGCTCGAATGTCACCAGACGAGAAGAATGAGGTAGTGGAACGTCTGCAAGCGCTTGGCTACACTGTCTTGATGTGCGGCGATGGCGCAAATGACTGCGCTGCACTCAAGGCTGCTGACGTTGGGATCTCGTTATCCGAAGCAGAGGCATCCGTTGCTGCGCCTTTCACGAGTAATATCCCGGACATCAGTTGCGTTATCGAAGTCATCAAGGAGGGCAGGGCTGCACTAGTTACTAGCTTCTCATGCTTCAAGTATATGTGAGTGACACCCTGAACGTCCTAGGATGTATCTGACAGTACTCAGGGCACTATATTCCCTTATCCAGTTCACTACGATCACGTTGCTGTACTCGTTCGCATCATCGCTTGGAGACTTCCAGGTCAGCGATACTTCCATCAGAGTGAATGGATGATAAACTCGCTACAGTTTCTCTATATTGACTTATTCATCATCATCCCTGTCGCGGTCTCTAGTAAGCCCCGTGGCGTGAGCCTGCGCCTGTACTGAATCACTTTGCAGTGGGTCAGACGCTTCCATTCCCGAGAATCTATCCCAAACGACCAACAGCTAGTCTTGTATCGAAGAAAGTTCTCGCTAGTTTGCTTGGGCAGATTGTTCTTACGAGTGGAGTGCAACTGTTCACGTTTCTCTGGGTTCGACGTCAAGAATGGTGAGCTGGGACATGGATGAATTGTGTTGACGCGCTGATTACGGATTTTAGGTATAAGCCACCAGCGAGGACTGATCCCAACCGCAAGGATGAACATTTAAACTCGACCAACTATGAAAACACTGTGTTATTCTTGGTGTCTTGCTTCCAATACGTACTAGTAGCTGCGGTGTTCAGTATTGGTCCTCCGTACCGGAAGTCGATGTGGACGAATAGTGAGTGGAACCGATTTGTGGTTATTTGGCATATCTTGAACGAAATGGCGGGGCAGGGTGGTTGATGGTATCCATCATCGCCTTGTCGCTGTTCAATCTCTTGGTCCTGCTGCGCCCCCCAAAGGCGATACAGCATATCCTTGAGATGCTGCCGATACCATTCCCAGCACGGATATCGCTCGCGGTATTTGTGCTCGTGAACGTTGTTGCGTCGCTCGCCTTTGAGGAATGGGCGACACCGCCGATCGTCAAGGTGATTGGAGCGTTGATGAAGTTGCGGCAGAAGAAGCGGTACCGAGAAGGAAAAGCGTACAAGGTGGTCGAGGGTGGGATGCGGTGATTTCACGGCGTATCTACGTTGCTATCAATGAATAGGGGACGTGTCGCTATGCCGATCATAAACATGTCTTATAGTATCATCGTCCTCAGCTCCGAGTCAAAGTTCCCATTCCACCTTGTCCGCTTTCCTGTCGAGCTGGCTCTTCACAATGTACTCCCTCTTCGCCGCCGTTCTCTCTTTCTTGTTCTCCTTGCGCTTCGTGTCTGCCCTCCCCTCCCCTGATCTGGCCCCTCGTCAGGTCGCCTCCATTACCGTGCCCGCAGCCTTGGCTTCGCCGACCTCCATCACAACCACCAGCACCGTCCAAACGTGAGCGCCCTATCGTACGCCGTAACACGACCGCGTTTGACACATCGCAGCGCCAATGGCACTCTGATCGAGACCTGCGTGCTCACCTTTACGCCGGTCGGCCAACAAATCCAAGAAGTCCGGAATTGCACGCTGGCCATGGGAGCCTCTAGCACCCCCGTCGCCGTACGTGTCCCTCGACAACATGCATTCGTTCACACACCCACATGCGCGTTTCTCAGGCACCGCCGACCGCTGTTGCGGCCTTTGTTTTGCCAGGCACGTCTATCCAGGTACTTCCCGTCGGCCTCGTTATCTATGGAGGGATCACCGCCGTCGCCGTCTTTGTCGTCGCGTTCGTGACGTTGGAACGCGTCAAGTCTCGCAAGGTATGCCGTAGACGCAAAGCTGATCGTCGTGTGCTCACTCGATCGTGTAGACCTTTCGCCAGCAAAGAACAGTCGAGAGCAGATTGCTTCCGTACGGTGCCAGTGGAACGGCAAAGGCGTGAGTTTGATCAGAGTCCTCTGCTTGATTGCTGGTTGTCAAGACTAGAGATGGACGCACTGAGATTTCAGCGGTTATCTAAGCGCTAGGACATTCTTGTGATACATTCGTTCTTTGGGCCGTTTGTCGTACTCTGTGTAGTAGTGAGGAGCCGCACATGCCGGAACGTGTGCTATTGGATCGAAACGTCGTGCGTGTGAAGTGTGAAGATGATCATACTAACTCCCCAAGTAGTCTACGTAACTTTAAATTTCTCGTTTTCTTGGCTTGCAATCGTTCCTGCTGCCGGTTATAGCTCCCAACGGCTAGGATAAAGGAGGGTTGGGACACTGACCTGTAGCTTTAGTAGTAGCCTCTGCTCTTCGGCGTCTTCCTTCCGAAATTCCTGCTGGAAGGAAGTTGGGGTAACATTCGAGAACACCAAGTATCTGACTTACCTCTAGTAGTTCTGGATCATCTAGGTTATTGTGAGTACTGGAAGATGCGTGGTGACTATCCGAGTCATGCTCCCTGGGGCGTTTCTTCGGATCATGCCGACACCCGTGTCCCATCTCGTGAGACGTCTCATTCCTTAATTCTGTACAGATAAATTTATGTGATTGTTGCCACTACCAGATACTCACCACCACCAACGTCCTTGCCCCGATTCACGAGCATCTTACGACACAGGTGTCTCCTAACACGTTCTGCCAACTCAGCTGAGGCGGGAATCGCTCGTGATTTTACACAGAGGTTGAATCGAAAAATGAGCCAAGGTGGTTCATGGGGTTCATCAATCATCATGAAGTGCACCTCTTCATCTTCGTCGGTCTGATGTTCTTCCCTAAATCCTCCCCTAATGACTTCGCCGATACGTCGGATTTCAACCTCGACAGCACCTAGCTTACCTGCAGATATACATAAAGTATCAGCGCTGCAAGAAGTAGATTGAACGGAAATATGCTCACCATGCTGAAATTGCCGTTTTGGCGTCCTTAGCCCGCGGTCTTTGAATTCTTCCGAGGTATGGCCCATCGAAGAAGCATGTATGTTCTCAGATGTCGCAAGACTTTTGTCGAGATAAAACCGCGCTGCGTTCTTGCGTACGCCGGATGTGGTAATGACAATAACGTCACAAACCACGGATATTGGGGAGAGGCAATGAACGGTGTACAGCTGCACCGATGGGTCACATCTCCAGGGGGAATGCGTGAATCAATTGACACCTACCTCATCTCTCGACATCTCTGTTTTGGCACTCACAGTTCGGTCATCCGCGTCGACCAAGTTGATTGTCACGTCCCGGTGGCTGAGTTTCCGGTGTTCTGAGTCTTCCATCCATATTTCAACACTCTTGTGCGTTGGCATTGTGAAGGGTTTGGGGTTGAATATTGATCAGTCAGCTTTGCGAGCTCGCTTTTAGTAATGTTGCACGCCTGTAGACAAATCGGCGAAGCGCACCTCGAGGATTGATTTGATTGGTCCATTTACGCTGCGGTCACGTTCGACGGGGAATGGATAATGATCAATGATCTGTCATGGATTCGATATATCTGGTGGTATTGCCTCATGCCCTCGTCAATCGTGCATCATCCTGAGCTGCATCGGCGGATGGGCCAACAACTCAGACTCTGGATATCATTGAAAAGCTGATCAGTCGACGGGACAGCGGCCGCGATTGAACCTAGTAGACAGAATCAGACCAACCAATCGGAGCCTTGAATGCTCATCTGCCCTGGCTTTGGCGTGCCGATGCACCATGAATTGAAGCAGGACAAGTAGTACAAATTTGGCGACTTGACTCAGAACGGCGTCCTCATCCCGGTCACCATCATTTCGTTTTACCTCCTGTGCTATTGGCGTGGTGTCATATCCCGGTTCATCACGAGTTCCTGTGGGCCGTCATTTGGGTTTCTGCGCAGCCTGGTTTTTGACCATATGTCACGATGATGTCGTTTCGCCGATTGACCCCGAGACATGCGCATCGACAGTAAGTGCCAATTCGTTGCACCGCAGTAAAAATAAGTTTACTGGCAGAAATGCTAGCCGAGGGCGTGCAGTGTAAGTGTCTGCGCTTGCAACGTGTTGCGCCTATTCGGGAACTTATATTGAGGCCGCTTGGCCCGGTTTATTACTAGCTATTGGAGACTCGAAGATATTCCGCCGAGTCAATCGCCTATTATGCCTTCCAACCTAACGTTCTCGCTTCAAGGCGGAAGTCGTTGGCCCACTCGATTTATAGAAAGTAGCCTAAACCTGTGCTGCCGGACCCACTGATGGCCTACCTCTCCGTTATTCACCAACTTCACTTCTTGCGAGGCATAAACGCTCAGTGTGGCCACCGCCTTGAAAGCATCCCTCTTAAAGGCATCCTTCTGACTTCCGATAGCCACTGTTGCGCATTCCCCCCATCTCGGAGGTGAGCTACGTTCGTAACTTCGCTCGTGGAATGACTGCGGTTACATATCATGCCATATCCTAACTGTAGACGATCCGATCCCACTCAGCTGTGAAGAAAGAGTTTGCAGTACTAATGGCTAAGATACGGGAGTCAGAACGTGCGTTGGATGCGATGTGTCCCAAGGGTTGATCAAAGGTCTGACAGTGCCCACACAGATATCTCCGTCTTGCCGATCGAAGTTCTAGGATTGATCTTCGAGGAAGTGGTCGGACAATCGGATGATTGCAACGAATATTAGCCACCGCCCTTCGAACCCGACAAACCGGACCGGCCAGTCGTCAGGCCTAAGCTACTCATATCCCATATCTCAAAACACTGGAGAGCAGTAGCCATTGGAACTCCATCACTATGGATAAGTGTTCACTTCTACGTCAAGCAGTCCAGTGACTTGGTCGACTTATACCTTGCCCGTTCGCGGGGATTGCCTTTGGTCCTCATCTTCCAACAGCACTTCGTTCGCGGAATCCATCCGCGAGCCTACGTGGCAGATTATTCACGTATCACTGCCACCATACTTGACCACATGCATATTTGTCGTCGTCTGGAAATACGTGCCAATATTCCTCTCCCCGAGCTACTAGATGGTCTTGGTCGCAGTTGCGCCCCTTTGCTCAAGGAAATTGTCCTCCACCATCCACGCAGTAATGTTCGGGAGCACACGTTCTCCTCTTCTTCGTTCCCGATGTTGACGCACCTGAAGCTCGGACCGCTGATACCGATTGCAACCACCATGCCGATCAAAACTCTCACATTCCTTACTTTGGCTCTCCCAGCATTCGGCTTTCCTGAAGCAAGCTTTCTCAAGCTCTTGTCCGAACTACAATCCCTTTCTCGCCTTGTACTGCTCGACGAAGTTGTCGATTTTGAGCGTTCGCAGACGACAGACGTCGTTGAGATGCCGTTGCTGCGGTCTTTGGTACTCCAACCTGGCCCTGACACTTCACGACACTATCTTACGCTCATGGGAACGGTTATCACTCCGGCGCTAGAAGAGCTCGTCCTTGATTTTACCAATGTCCCATCTCCGAGGGATGTCCACCTCTTCTTGCGGCACCTGAAGCGGGGGACGCCTCGATTCCTTTCCCTCCGCAACATCGTTATCAACACCCCATTTGAAGGTTTCGGTATCACTGACGCCTTTGTGCACACCGCGCCTAATATCGAATCCCTCTCGCTTTCGAGATATAGCACAGACTCAGTGCTGGCAAACCTCACGCACGACGCGAGACGAGAAGCATTCCCGAAGCTTCACACATTGCGGTTCGGGAGCCCCCAATTTGATTGGGATGTCGTTTTGTCTTTCCTTTGCACGAGAAAGCAACTAGGCAGGCCCTTGCGCGGTATAAAATTCAATGAGTTTGGCGGACCAAAAGGGGAGGTTCTTGATCGGCTCTTTGAAAGGCTATTGGAAGGTTGTCTAGCCGTATGAACGAGCATTTGATTAGTGTGTACGAGACCAAGTTTTGTTATGGTTACCTATTTAGTAGATAGTGTCACGAAAGTCACGTGACGTGACAACACGCGAAGCGTGACTTGTCTTGGGTACACGCGACGGCCGCTTGTCCCCAAACGTCGTTGATCATGGCAAGCATGAGTAAAGTATACACTAATTCTGCTCATGAACCAGGCTACACGTGTATTACCTTTTCACGGGATGGAAAGTGAGCCCATTTTCATGCAGTCGGGCTCTGTTTTCCGACCACAACTCGCAAAACTCACGTTATATCATGTCAAGACTATCGTATACCGGTGGCTCAGACGGCTTAGTGCGAATATGGCAAATGGATAAGGATCAATATCAGGAACCAGAAGTCGCATATGAAGCTGACGAGGGAATAACAGCTATCGGATGTTCCGTATGTCCCTCCTATCGTCCTCCGTTTCCTCTGAAGCATAACGACGCGTCGTTTTTGGGCCTACACTGCATCAGAATGAGTACTGGCTATCCGGAAGCAAAGATTCCGAAGTCCGCAGCTACCTTCACGGAAAACCAGATCTTCATGGGTTGGTCGTGAACGCAGCTGGTGCATGTATTCGAGCGGTCGCAGTCGACCCTGCTGGGAAGAGTGTCGCTATTGCAACGGAGTGCGCTCATTCTTGTCCCGTATGATTGGCTGCTGACGGCTTTCAGTGAAACAACGGTCAAAATCATGGAGTTGAACGACGTTACCAATGTTCAAGTCCTGAGTGGCCACAAGAGATGCATACGCAAGTTGACTTGGCACCCCTCAGGCACATTGCTTGTTCGTACGTTCCCGTGTACTATTGGCGGTCCCGACTAACGAAATGTAGACTGCTAGTGGAGCTGATGGTGTGATCAGCGTATGGGACACCTCTGAAAATGAGCCAAAAGTCGACAAGCTTATCGAAGGCATTATTCCGGCCGTCACGGATACCGAGTAATCATTACCACTATTTTCCTAACCCATTCTCGCGCTGAGCCTCTCTAACTCAGGTCACCAGAGTTCATGCATGATTGTTCAGCAGTATGGCACCCGTCTGGACAGCATTTTTTCATACCTTCCAGGGCCCACGGTATGCACCACGAGTTACTTTACACGGTCAAACTGCTAAGAACCTGGCGACACAGAAATTGTTGCCATTTCACGGCCAAACTGGGACAAAGCCTTCAGCCTCTCAGACCCCAACACAAGCGGCGTTACAACGGCACTCGCGCTTTCGGTCAACGGAGTTTATCTCGCAAGTTCCTGTAAAGAGGGAATCTTTATCTGGAGCACTCAGTCAAAGCGCGTTCTTTGGCGGTGAGCAGAGCGCATGCACACACGGAAATATTTGACACAATTGGGTAGGCATGCGGGCTCACCCGATGCATTCGTCACCCAGCTTACATTCTCGCCATCTCAAAACCTCCTGGCATGGGCGGATACGGGAGGAGTACTAACTTGGTGGAGGGATCCAATTCCTACAGGTTCTGCAGATCCTGTGAAATCAATTGCAGGTGGTCTGCAAGGCGTGGCTGTCAAACGCAAGTCCACACCCAAGGGAGGAGATTCGGTCAACGGAGACCGAAATCCTGATCCTGGAATTGTTGATGACTATGGGGATGACTGGATAATCGATGATGTCGGCATTGGAATCGAGGACGAACATGGTGAGAGACGCGGTGTCGATGGGGATGGGTTTGTGAAGGAAATGGGTACGTTTATCAAAATGGCTTGTTGTTCTTGCTCAACAGAGCTCTGGTAGTGAGCATTACAAAGGCCCAACCAGCCTTCCAGCCAGGATCGACCCCAATGGATGGCAAGAAACGGTACCTTGGTAGGCTTCCGTTCTTCACGCACGCGTAGACCACTAATGGGAACTACAATGCAGCGTACAATATGGTTGGTTGGATTGATGTCACAGATCAAGACACGCATCATATAGTCAATGTTGGTTTTCATGACCTTTCTGCACGCAAGAGTTACCATTTTTCAGACCCATTTAAATATGATATCGGGTACCTAGGTGAGTGTACTGTGTCGTCCCGTACCATCTATATTGACGAGGATCTGTTTAGGTGAACGTGGCGTGCTTCTCGCGTGCCCGCCCGAACAGGATCACCCCGCCCAGGTGCAATACAGGCCTTATGGAACTTGGTCAGCCCAGGGCGACTGGACTTATATTCTTCCATTGGGTCAGTATGCTCTTGGTTTAGCTGCTGGGGGAGAAAGACCTGTGCGTTCATTGCGAGATCATTCTTCATCTGGAGGAGATATCCAGGGCCAAGGGAATGTCGTAATTGCTACAAGTGCTGGAGACCTCACGTTTTTGAGTGGGTCAGGCCTTGAACGTATCGTGCTTGGTCTGGAAGGCGAGTATGTGACTATGGCTGCTGGAGAGGAATATGTGGTTGTGATACATAGGCCAGGTGCCACTACCATCGATGGTGAGTGCTTGAATTGCAATTCTGTATGGCCCACGTAGTCACCCTCTTCGCTAGGCTCTCAAGGGCTGACGGCAACATTGATATCTTTCGATGATTTTGAGGTGCTCCAAGCGAAACCATTGCCGATACCCAAAGGCCACTTGCTCAAATGGATTGGTATTACTGTGGAAGGGGTGCGTTCTTACCATTGTCACCAATTGTCTTATTGACGTTCTTGTTAGGCGCCCGCGATATATGACTCCGCCGGGTTCGTGCATGTTATGATTAACTTCCGACGGCCTAACCGTGCAACTTGGGCTCGCCTGCTGGATACGAGTATGCTTGAACGAAAGCAAGGGAAGGATGAGTCGTATTGGCCAGTTGGCTTATCACAAGATACCTTAACATGCGTTATCCTAAAGGTACTTGCACATCTACCTCTTTCTTGCGTGGAACGTACGATTTGTCACAGGGAAGACAAGAGCATCCAGGTTTTCCAAGACCGCTCACGCAGGAACTGCCTGTTAGGCTCCCTTTCCGGAACAAAGATCCAGTTGAATCTTCCATCGAAGAGAAGTATGTTGATGTCGCCTTTCCTTCGCTTCCTGCCTAACCTTTTGGAGACTTGCTCGAGAACGGATGCACATCAATCTGGCTCGTGACTCTCTGGGTGAGGAGCTAACATCTCCCGAACTGGACAAGCGAGAAGTTGAGCTCGACAAAATGATCATCAAACTCATTCAAGCAGCTTGCAAGGCGGATAAAGCGCCTCGTGTTCTTGAATTAACCAAACGTTTGCACTTCGCCCACTCCATAGCTGCTGCTAGCCAGATCGCAGGGTTCTATAAACTGATAGGCCTCCAAGAGAAGATTGACGCAATCAAGCGATGGCGCGAAGACGAACTAACCCCAGCGGAAGAAGCCAGGGAGCGGCGTCGGCGGCTCGAACGGGAGGATGTATATATGGAACGGCCAAAACTACTGCAAAACTTTGATCCTCCTCCCAGAATTGAGAGACCGGGTCTGGCACGCTCAGCAGGAATCACTGAGCACTCAGAGTTCGGCAGCTCGAACGCGCCTATTCGACTATTCAATGCACAGCCGACCGAAATAGCCACTCGTTCGGCTTCTCCTGATGGGAAAAGGAAACGTGACGAAGCGGACGAATTTGCATCGAATGGTTCGGATGCAGATGCCAAGCGACGGGCGTTCGGTTCTCCCAAACGTAGGTAGACTCTGAGGCAGCTTTGGAAATCGTGACTGAGTAGCTTCTAGGAGACAATCCATTTCGCAGATTGGCCGAGGAAACAAAGAAGAATCCTTTCGCTCGGAAACCCGAGCCTAGCAAGTCAATTCACAAGAGCGAAAGCTTTTTTAACAAAGTCGAAGCCGTCGAGGTTGAGCAGATCAAACGTCAGCTCGTTACGTCAATTTACCTGTATTCGAATCTCATCTCTTTTCTACCAGGGGCTACAAACAAAAAGGGGAAGGAGAAGGAGAAAAAGGATATACCTAAGCAAACGACCCTCTTCGGACTCCCCTCGAAACCACCAGCTGAAAAGAAGGGAAAACCAATGAGGAAGGGAGAGGAACCAGAAATTGAAGCAAGTAACATTGAAGTATCAACGTCGGTTCCTCGAGTTCGGGATGTTGATATGTCAGAGGTGCCTCCTTCAGAAGCCACCACATTGGTAGAAACCCAGGACACCGCGGTCGATACCATTGAAGACACTCAGCCCATCGAGGATGAAGTTCCGATAGAATGGGAGCCATCACCCCCACCGTCCCCCCAGTAAACCAGATTAGCAAAGTTTACTAGCTTTTGGCGTTGTTGCTCCATGGTATCATGTTGACGGTACTGTACACTTGATATCGAACTTGTGGTGACTCCTGCGGCAAGCAGATGGTAACCCTCGAACACTGGCAGCACACTCGAACATCGAAAGAAAGGTCCCACTGATCACAAACCCGACCCAGCGAGCGGTGCAGACATGATTTGCTCTGGTTTCAAACTACCTAGATCGATCGTTCACAGGTGACATCATCGAAATTTGTGGGTTTGCGGCCTGGTGGGAACAGAGTGTCCACTGTGAAAGTCAACGCATTCTACTTCGCGGGGAGTTAGATGTCTTGATCGCCAGTAAGCGAACGTTCGTACCTCGCGGGGACCCCGGTGCTGGCGAACCATCGAGATGAAACTCATCTTCACATGTACGGCCCCTGTTTCAAATTATGGGATAGTTTTCGTCGGGCTCATGCAAAGAGTGGACTCCGAGAGATAATGTACATGCACGTATCTCCTACCAATTGTGAGTTTTCGGGTGATACGTCGCCCGTGTCGTACTAGTAGTTTCATGATGAGATCGTGCGAGTTATGGTAACCATGCGCACGTGTTCAGCATTGTCGGAAAAGATGGCATGGCCAGGCCGGTGCTAGTGAGACCGCTGTCTGCCTCATCGCTGACATATCCCAGCCTCTTCCATCATGTCCTTGTCCCCAGAAACCGCGAACGGCTCTGAAGCACCCTCAAAACGGCGTCGCACCAATACCATGGTCCCAACTTATAACCAGGGTATGACCCAATCACCTGCAGAGGGATCGGCTCACCTCCCTCCGTCCCAACCTACTCTGCACATCCCGAAACGCGGCGCTAGAGCCTGCACCGCTTGCAGAAAGGGAAAAAATAGATGCGAGGGCGAGGTAGGCTCTTTGGCGGCCCTTTGCGTTGCCGTTCCGCTGTTAATTCACTGGCCCGACCACCCGTACCGGCCCGGCACTGTCTCGGATAGGCACCCTGTCGTCGCTGTCAGCTAAGTGGTACACCGTGCATCTTTGAGAAGCCGGAGAAGAAGAATGTTCAACCCGCATCTAGTGCTAGTGTGGAGTACGTGGATATCCGCGAAACTTCTCCCTTCTGACTATACTCAAAATAGGCGTCTATCGCGCCTCGAGGGCCAGTACTTGGTAACTTTTACTTTATCGCTGGAAAGGCTCCAGTAGAAGTGATGCGTATCACAGGTCCTGCAAAGTCAAATGATTGGAATGCAGTCGTCGTTGGACCGCATCCTGTCTGCGATACAAAGTCAAGGTCAACCAAATAATCAGCAGCCTGGTTACTCCACAAACGTGGGACAAGGATCTGTCCGCGATGGTGGCTCTTTTTATCCTCGTAGTCGGTACGTTGAATATATTCAGAGCTCAAGTATAATACCGACTTAGATTCTTATTCGAGCTTTCCCCCTCTCCCTGGCTTTGCTCCTCCGGTATGTTCCATTTGCTTATCAAAGGCATAGCGTTCAATCATGCAGCCACACAAGTACGCCACGTATGGAATTGTTCCGAGTACTGCACCATCCTCAGAAGATGAATCCGAGGATACGCTCCCTCGTGCTTCACTCAGTGCCCCTATCGAAGCCCTTCAAGGGTTGGCCAATGCAGCTGCAGAGGCAGCAGCGGCGCCCGCTACCGCCGCTCCCATGTGAGTCCCGTTCCAGCCGAATATTATCTGCTTTTACTACCTGATTTGGCTTCAGTGCCAAGAAACGGCTACGAGTAGAGCCAACCCCGAAGAATGCGTTCCCGCATGTCATTGAAAAGGTGCGTGGCTTGTCTCAGACTTCATATAGTTCTAACAAGCCCATTTCCCAGGGGCTTGTTTCCGAGACTGAGGCCAGAGAACTTTACCATATGTGAGTTCTCCTCGATCGGACGACTTCTTGCTTATGTTGGTTTGTGTTGCAGTTTCTTTGCTGGCTGCCATCTTTTTATCCCGCTTTTCGATCCTAATTTCGATACTTTTGAGAGTCTGATGGAGCGCACGCCGTGGACATTCGATTCAATTCTCGCCATTGCTTCCAAAATTCGGAGTGGAAAAGCGCCTCTTAGCTCCACGTTTTACAAGTGCTTGGAGGAGGCGCAAGGTATTGCTAGATCTTCCCTATTCGGCCCTGTGGTGAGAAAAGAGGCTGTGATGGGTAAGCTGTTTCACATACGGGATTCATTGGATAATGTGGCGCTTGCAGGGATGTTGCTTCTTGCCGCGTGGAGTACGAACGGTTGGCTTCCAAGTGGCCATGCTATGCGCATGGCATTAGACCTCGGTTTACATCGAGCACTAGAAAAACTCGCCGATGAGGCAGGAAAGCAGCGTCCCGAAGAAGAAGAGCGGGACCTCGGTATGTATAACCTATTTGATAGCGCGGGGTTAGACTAGAAAGTTTCCCAGTTGTATCTGCGCGAATCTGGTTGTGCCTCTACTGGTTTGATCACCAGTGAGTTTTTTCCAAATACTATTTTGCAGTCTGATTGTTGTGAGATAGAATGAGCTTGGGTACTGGTCGACCCGTTGTTCTGCGAGATGAAAGCTCTATCAGACATTGTCGTCTTCTTCTCGCACATCCTATGGCATCGCCCACGGATGTTCGTCTCGTCTCGCTAGTCGAATTGATTTCCCAAAAAAGTTCGTTCCGTTTCACTGTTTTCATCTACGCTGCATGACACCATTGCATAGCTCAAATATACGAGACTCTTGCACCGCTGAATGGGGAGGTCAACCACAACACACTAGCCTTCATCCGCAGAGCCAACATTGCTCTTGATAAGTGGTGGGCAGATTGCGACGAGCTACATCGTAGGTACCCTTTCTGGTGTGTGGAGCTTTGATTATACGCTCCTTTAGGTCAAACTATGGATGAGGAGTCTTTGCTACGCAAAATTCTCGTCGGGGAACTTCATTATGCGAAACTCTGGCTGGTTTGTGTCGCACTGCGTGGGGTATCATGGGACAAGATGCCATTTGAGCAGCGGGAACTCGCCTTCCAGGCCAAGGATGCTGCGTTCAACTGTTTGTCCGTCTTTCTGAACTCAACCGCGTATCGGTATGTTGTATTACCCACATCGCTTCGAGAACCGAGCTGACTCTGTTACAGAGCCGCTCTCCGTTACGCTGTGCATGACAGCCTCGTTACTTTAGCTTTCTCTGGTTTGTTCTTGCTTAAAATGGCGAACCTTTTCCCGGGAGAACTGGACTTGGGTGCAATAACGAACCAAGTTGAACTGTTGGCGCAGTTACTATCCGATGTAGCAGCAGAACGGTGAGCTTCACATGGCTCGTCGTTGCAGACGTTTCTGACAAGCAGAGTGCCCAGCTATGCATTCACGCTACGAATCATGCTTGCAAACTTGCGCCGCAAGGTAGACATTCTCCCTGCGGCTGTGGCGACAATCCAAAACATGCCTCCCTCGTTATTATCGGAAGGTATGGTTGGTCCGCACGCCAACACGCAAGCCGTGGGTCCACCTCCGTTGGCGATGGATGGACTTGGCTTCTCCTGGTCGGGTGACCGCAGTTCGTTTAACCCTGCGACGATTCCGGCATGGATACGGGAGCAGGTGCGTGGTTTCTCCCAGATAACTGTCGAAGTTTACCTTAACCGTCCGGCGACGATTCCACGTGTTTAGAGTCTCACGGACCTCGGCCTTCCCATTAACGGTTCCGATGGTATCTTCTTTAACATGTATGAAACAAACGGTTGGTCTGCGAACTTTGCACCTGTTCCCGAAGCCTGGTAATTACACTCTTGTTTAACCTTTGTACGAGTAGAGTTGACAACTTTTTTCTTGTGCGATTTCATATCTATGTACAAAGGCAATCATGAGTGTTCGCTTGTGCCGTATGATCTCGCTTCCCAATGTTGGAGACCAGACCGTTCGTTACCCGTTTACTAGGCTCACTACGCTAGTTATACCACATTTCCTTTTTCGGACACGGTGTGCCGTGACGCGCACGACACACGCCTTCTCTCTCCTCCAGTCTCGTACCATGTCGACTGGAGGTGAGCTACCATGTAGCACTCACACTTAGTCCTCTTACTCACCTGTACATAGTTTAACATCTACCCACAGGTGAATAGAAGTAGTCTCGTACCACGTCGACTGGAGTTTAACATCTACCTACAGCGACGTGCTCCAATATCCAATGCTGGCGTAACGATAGATCTTGTTTTTCGGCGTACTCACGTCTCACGAAATTCTGATTTTTCGAACCTTCCTTTTGTTACTGTGTTGTGATCCACGAGTTCATTCATAATCTCAGGTCGAACGAGATGTCTTGTTTGTGTGAGTCGACGCCCAGCGTCGGCAAATGTCGTATCGCGCTCCAGCAGAACGATGCTAAACGAACGGGATATACATCTCGGAGTGCGATTCTGAGTATAACAGATACACGGCTGCGTACTAGGAGGATGGCAGTGAAAACCTTCACTCGTTGTCTTCATCACTCTCTTCTTGAAGGAACTGTAATTGCCAACATGAGTTTGAACGTGTAGGAAAGGGCGGAAATAGTGTCATGCCTTAACGAGTGCCTCGGTGCTCTTGAGAAAGTGTTGCCTTCCCTGAGGCTTAGATCCCTTCTGGAACCAATAAATAATGGCTTGATCCGAAATGCAGTCCTTGTTGTATAAGACCTATGCACCGGGTGATGAGATTCGATGTCGTGCGGATAGCAGAAGATAGATGCCTTGAGGATCTGAGGGAATGCCTTCATGATACGTGTGTCCTCGTAGCAGTGTACCTGAACTTGATTGATCAGGGCAACTTCAACCTTTGGCCCTTTACAGAATGCCTCGAGAATAGGGGAGAATTTCTGTCCAACGCACGACAATCAGCTGGTGGTAGGCTTCGAGGCGCGGATACGGCTCATACCCCGACTTCACGTAGGGCAAGGCCCTCTATCTGGTCCGGCCGGGCACTCCAATCTACGGAAGCCATAAGACCCTGCCAGATGCACTGGATTAGCTCCGTATCAGGGAGCGATTGTTCCTCTAGTTTGTTCTGTATTTCTGATATGATCTGACTCGCGCAACGCAATTAGTTGCACCGAGTGACCAACCAACCGGTGTACACATACGACCTCCGCAGACTCTCCGTGTATGGAAAGAGTCTTAAGTTCAGTCATGATTCCTTCTTTCGCGAGGGAGTATTGCTTCTTAGTGTACCATTCTGCTACTTGGGGGAGGCCTTCCTTTCTGAAGAAGTCGTCAAGAATCTTGGGATCACGACGGTTAGGAGGAAAGAAAAGAAGGAGATCCTTGATGTTTCCACGCTTGAGAGCAGTAGCAAGGTGATCCATCGATTGATCGGCCAAGTAGGCGCGGAATACGATGACGAGGATGGCAATCGATGCGTCTGAGAGAATGGTCACGTGGTTAATTTAATACCACAGGGATGAAATGCAAACCATTTTTGACGAGGTGATCCTTGGTGAGACTTTGTAGACAAGCAGAGCCAGCAATACCCTGGGCGAGAAGCAGGCCAATGGTGATAGCAAGCTTATCGCGCTGGTCGGGGGACCAGCGATTGATGTATTGAAGGAGGCTTGGAAGGGTCTGTTCCTCGAGAGGTTTCTGAAGATATTTATATCTAGGAAGCATAAGGTGCGGTACGGTGGAGTTTGTGGTATGGTGCACCTTCTGATAAGCTTGTTGAGGACTTCGACGTATTTCTTCATGTCCTGAACCGACGCAGGGTCCTTTGCGTTGAAAACGGTGAAGGGAGAGGTGGGTGCGCCGTCCTCGATGTAGGAACCGCCGGGTTGGATGAGGCCACCGACGAGGATGACTTCGAAAAGAGCGTCTGCATATTTCAAGAACTCGAGTGTGGATCCAGCCTGTATGAGTTTTATAGCAAATGTGTCGAAATCGTTCTCTGGGACGGTTTCGAGGTGTTTGTAGAGCTGGTCTCTGAAGACTGGATGGATAGATGAGTATAGATGCGTGCGGTGAGGGGTGCAAGACGAATACCTGATGGTTCGTGCTTTGCCTGTGCTTTTACTGCACCTTTCCTTGCCTTTATCTTTACGCCCTGTAGCGAAGGCTTTGCAGCGGCGGATGGCTGAGACATGCACGGGGAGGAGCAGGTCGGAGATACCCGAACAGCCAGATCGGCTCGTTGCTGTCGGATTCCGGAAACTGGGAGCACAGCCACTGGTACACTGATTTTGCGAAGATAACAGCTTGATCTCGCTCGCTCTACCATTCTGGCCCTCCTCAATCGTGTGACTTTATCACTATTTCAGGATGACGAACCTCCCCAATCTGGTACAGCTATATTGCGCCACACGTGACCAGTTAAAGGGTGCTACCGCTCCTCTTCCGAGTCACTACCATCATCCCCCATGGCCACTCCCTTTTCAGATTCTCCAAATGCCCGCTCAAAGTCGATCACCACCGCAGACGGTCTCGACACTTTCGGGGTACGTTTCTTCGGATTCGTCGACAAGCAACATAACCCCATCGTCTACACCTTCTAGACCCTCAACCAGCACTCGGTCGGAAACACTGCGTTCCAGGTCGGCGTGTCCGATGACAAGGGCGCGCGCAGGTACATGGAAGATGCCCACTCCTTCGTCGTCGACTTCGCTGGAGTCAGAGGGCAAGGTTTCTTCGCTGTGTTCGATGGCCATGCCGGAAAACATGCCGCCGAGTGGTGCGGTCAACATTTCCACGAGGTGAGAGCTACAGTTGTGCCTTTTCCACACCTTAAATTGCTTGCGGCAGTATCTTCTGGATTCATTACGCACCTCTTCGTCAACTACGATCCCTGACATCCTCAACGAGACATTTCACAAGGTTGATAGACGGATATCTCGCCTCTGTGAGGAATCCGATGGAAAAATCCATTCGGGTTGTACAGCCGTCACTGCATTTTTACGCATCGAAGATGCCAGCGGCCAACAATCATTTCTGAAGTCTCCGATCACTTGCCAGCCATCAGTCATAGCTCCCAATTCAGAGGATACCAAAAGTGTCAGAAGCAGCTTCGACTCTACTGTCTCGGACGAGGAAGCTTCTGGATCTGATCAGACGAGCGCGAAAAACGAAATACCCAAGAGAATATCACCTACTGGTCGCTTAACTCGTGCTTTGAAAAACCTCGGCGGGAATGGCAGCCCAATCCCACCCTCACCTGGTACCCCAACGCCTTCGTCCACTCCAGCAAATAACTTAAATTCTCCCGTCGTGATATCGCCACCCCCGCCTTTTCGCCGCGTGCTTTACGCTGCCAATGCAGGCGACGCGCGAGGGGTCCTTTGTCGAGCAGGAAAGGCTGTACGCTTGACGTATGACCACAAAGGTTCCGACAAACAAGAAGCGAAGCGCATCACGGATGCTGGCGGATTTGTCCTGAGCGGGCGCGTCAACGGTGTGTTGGCAGTCACGAGATCCCTGGGCGATTCCTCTATGAAGGAATTTGTCGTTGGGTCCCCCTACACAACTGAGACGGAACTGTGCGAAGACGACGAATTCCTGATCCTGGCATGTGATGGGGTGTGTATTCTTCCTTTGATACGTTCCTGCCCATCTAACGTCGTTAAAGTTGTGGGACATCACGGGCGATCAAGGGGCCATTGACCTGGTACGGAACATTGAGGATGCGCAGGAAGCAAGTCGGACGCTCGTCCAGCATGCATTATCGAAACAAACGTATGACAACGTGACGGTCATCGTTGTCCGCCTCAAGCATACCACCCAACAAGCGAGTGCGTAGATTCAGGAATCGTAGCCACGTACTTTACTCGGTCGTATTAATTGCAGCGGCTCTCTCGTGCGCCTATCCTATCCTTGCAACCCGTCTTGTTTTGTCCTTTTCAATCTTGATATATGAGACAGTATATGTTTGATTCCGTGTCGATGCAGCAGATGTGTCAAAATGTATCAGGCTACGATCGATCGTAACCAGCAGTGTTCGTGAGGAATACAGCCATTGCGCAAGTTTGAGTCACAAGTCAATCGATATACACCATTAATTTCACATAAACAGAGACGGCTAGTACATTACCTAGCCATATTGGATATTGGACCGCCGGTCCGCCCCACGAATACCGACCAGCAAACCGTCACTTGTCTAGACATACTCCACGGCGAGGGAAGATCCGCTGGTGCTGGCGGACGTGAGAACCTTGCCCTGCGCTGAATGTCGATGGTCGTGGCACCAGAGGGGGTGTAGGTGGTACCACCTGAAGCGGTGGCACTACTAAACTTCATGGTGCCAAGGTCCGCAAATGGGACGAGGCCACCGTTCTCTTCAAAGTCCTCGACGATCCACTCGGCGTTCTCCTCGCAAAGAGCGTAAGAGGAAGCGAGATGCTTAGTGACAGTCTTGCTATTGGTCACGTTCTTAATGATCGCTGTACCAGAAGTTGCACGAGTAGCAGTAACGGTGGCCTTGATAACGTCACCTGCGCTAATGGTAGTGGCAGAGAAATCATAGGCGTAGTCAGGCTACCACTCGTACCAAGCTATGCAATGAACCAAGGATGAAATTCAGTCCAGACTGATAAGTTAGACGTGCAATTTACCGGCGCCCGAGACTATCCATTCCGGGCATGAAGCCTATACCAGGCTGGAGGATCGCGTCCTGGCAGATGTCACCGTCGATGCCAACCCAAGCAGAGGCAGCGCCGTTGCCCGAAGGGGTGGGAACGGTGAAGATACCAGTGGTGGTGGTGAAAGTTCCCTGTCCGAGAAAGGCTGAGATTTTGCGGATCACCATAGATTATTAGCCATAGATTATTAGGATGACGCGGACGTCACCCTCTGCCCAGACAGCACCAGCCTAGTTGGAACTGGATTATACGAGACAACTCGAGACGGCCGATGGGTTGTAACTGACGATTCTCGGGCGGCGAGCGAGGTGGTCCTCTGGTCGAGAAGAAGGAATAGCCAGCCATTTGGGCGGGCAAGAGGTTTCGAAGAGGCATAAACTTGGAGACCATGGTGAAGACGAGGGAGCTATAGGTCGTCGATCCACTGAGAGCCTTTGGAGTAGAAACCTTTGTACGTTTAGTGCATCGTCGATATCCTCATAGATGGACGCGGATAAGTTATGCTCCTATTGTGGTTCCCCGAGCATTGACGGATAGATATACCAGTTTTCACGGAGGGACTGGCAGATGAGTAGTACCATGCACCTCGAATAAAATAGGGCTGCAATATGAAAATAAGAGAAAGTGGCCGATCGGATTAGAGAGGGCAAGATTACTGATTAATTGGCTTGGCGCAAAAGGATGTTCTCTACGGGTAGACGATGGGTGAGTATTAGAAGAATGCAGCACGCGACCAAGGTAGCACGTCTCTGATATCATAACAATACAAAAGAGCAACTCAGCACACATGAGTTAAGGCAACGCATGGATCCTGGACGCGTAGACGCTATGAGTCTGAACGTATTAATTGCGTTGGCCTCACATAAGCAAGATACACATGAAATGGGTCACAGAGCGCAGGAACATAAACTTGGAAAGCTGACGAAGTGATTGCAGATGCCTAGCGAGGGCATATCAATATTAGTCGGACACAATTGGCGTTAGTCTCAGACAGCATCGTACCTTCAGCATGGTGCGATGCCGAATGTTCTAAAACGTCTTGGTCTCCAAGCTCGACTGGCGTACACATATGTGGTGCTCCAAGTATCGCATCATCACCAGACTCATCAGCCCCAAGCCATCTCATGCCGGGACTGCTAGAAGCCCGTTGTTCGTGTGAGCATTATTTTAAGTTCACTTCTTTGTTATCGGGGACTCCAGTACTGCACATGCTACTTCCTCACATGACGATACTGAGTGGCGTGGATGGTTAGACCCACGATCAAGAAGATGAGGTCACAGACTTTCATGCCATACGACAAGCCCGCGTAGGTTAGTTGTAGCGTCACGATGTGGTCTCCTTTATTCGCTTCCTTTCTGCTCTCTTACCATGACGAAGACGTTCTCCGGCAACGTCACCGCGGCCTTCTAGCCGTTTTCGTTTCTTTGCTTTCTCAAGTCGCTCCGCCTCTTCCCTGGCACGTTTCGCCTTTTGTTCTGCTTGGGCCTCGTCCGCGAGCCTCGCGAGGTGCCTAAATCCATCTTCGTCACTCTCCCCCTCTTCGTCATCTTCCGTACCACCATCCTGGGTCTCAACTCCCGATTCATCGTCCTGACTAAGCGGGAGAGGGGCGGCCGCCTTGTCGGGGTGCGGGACATGTTCGGGGGAGAATGGGTCTGGTTGGATAGACCCCTGCAGTGACAACATTTCGTTTGCTACTGTCAATCTGTCGAACTGCGTGTTCAGTAAAGCACCATACAGCAAAAGCACATGTGTTGTCAGGCGATCCAGAGGAAGGACACACCCTATCACTGTGAATTCAACGTAACCGTCTGGATCCCCGAGTCTCGATCCCGTCAAGTGGTGTACCCAGCGACCACTACTTTCCGCATCGTGGACCTCTCCAGAAGCCTTTGCGCCGGTGGAATCGTTCATCTCTACATCTCCCTCTCTATCGACAGCCTCTTCCGGCCCACCACTTGTGCTCCAATTTGTTCCTTCTCCGAACTCTGGATCGTTTTCTGCGGGGCCATACTCAAATGTCCACTGGTCCTGTGGAATATGATGTCGAGGGATGGAGACGTTGAAGGTACGGTGCACAAGGAGGGAAATATGATCAGGAGAACACAGACTTATCCTCCCCACTGCATGATGGTAATCGCGCATTGCGATGTCACGGGAGAGCGATTGTCATGCAAGAGCAATCAGCAAGACAATGGCGATGCATACCTAATTTCATGGAAATTTGAGGACCCCATACGGTTGCGTCGAAGTTCACGTTGCACACGGCAAAAGGGCAATCACCATGTATGCTTGCAGTTTGGTTCAAGAACCGTATGTTTGAATGCGCCAAGAGTACACCTTGCAAGGAGGGTATATATCTGTCCGTCGAGGTTGTAACCATCGATTAGTGATTGCCCACCAGCAAAGGGGGTATGCAGTCGCAGATTCCGACGCTTACCGCATAACCATGCTATCTAGCATTTCTTCCACACCGGCACGGAGATCGGAGGCAAACACAGGGGGAATAGAAAGAACAAGACTGGCGTTTACTACCCGGAACTCGCTCGGGGGGTCCGACGCGCGTGATTTTCCCTTGTCTCTGAAGGATCTCGGCTTGCGCTTTTGCGACCAATCATCTTCCGAGGGAAGCGCGACGGACTGACCTGTTGTTTCCTTGCGTCGCTTTTCTTTTTTCATTGGAAGTGCACTGTCCGCGGAACGATGTTTCCGCTTTTTAGGCTGAGGATCCGAAGATGTACCAGTCATGGCCACTTGCTGTGGTCGTCGTATGTAAGTGTTTTGATCACACAAGGTGCGCGCGTCCAGCAATTTTCGATGATCACGTGAGTCAGCCTTGGTGGCCTGTGCCAGTGTCCTTTCCGACCTCGACTCCATGGTATGTATCGCCATCTCAGGCGGACTCGCTCGCTCACGGCCCTGTCTAGTCTGCTCCGAAACTCATCGGGCAAATCCTTGTAACTGGCGCACAAATATTCGGCAAGGCTCTCGTTGCAGCCGGCAGACAGGCCATCCAGAGTGCGGTGCCTCATTTCCCTTCAATTTAATGGTATTTATCGGAGACTGTCCCCTCGCGCTTTTTAGATGCCAAACACCGCCCAGAGGCATTAAGCTCTGATGTCGGAGGTGTGCGCAACGCTACCTCCGGTTCGATAACCGATAAGTTGACACGCGACCATCGCATGACGTTGGACGAGGCCCATCTCATTCTGAACGTGAAACGCGGGGAGGCCGTGGAGATTATAACCAAGGCAATGCCCCTTGTGTTGTTGGCATACCAGATGAGACTAACGTCGTTGTGTGTCCGTTCAGAACTACGAACATTTGTTCAAAATAAACGCGCCTCGACCTGCTCCAGACCCACTAGTGGCCGGTTCGCGAACTGGTAGACTGCCACCATCACTTGCACATTCACATTACCTACAATCAAAAGTGGTTCGTGCGCGTGAACGAATAGAGGCAGAAATGCGTATTGCTCGAGAGGACGCAACTACAAAACCGGAAGCTGAGTCAAATAGTCCAGGGCCAGGATCAAGTTGAACACAGTGGACTTGTTACCATACTTTATGACTTATTCCCCAATTATTACTAGATAGCATCTGCGATCCCCATTCACTCCTGTTCTCAAGCATACACGATCACGATCATGTCTATGTAATGGATAGCTGGCTTTGCAGGACCAGCCACAATCTGCAAAGATCATTCAGAACAACTCATCCCCTGTTGGCAATAAATAATGCACGCGAAACTGAGCTGGCTAGTATTCGGGTTGAAAGGAGCAAGCCGATGTTCTATTTTCTGGTTCTCTATTGCGCCTCCTTTACCTGCGACTGATGCCAGGCTTGAACTTCTCTACGTCGAACAAACCATTGCAAGACTGGCAGAGTGATACACGAAATCGCAATCCACGCGAATTGCACGCCAAAGTTGAGTCCAACTAGCAAAACGGATGGTATTCAATACAATCCTTTTTATCTTGGGTGTCTAACGTACTTTGGTTTTTGGTGTTAAACACGATCGTGCGGACAGTTTGGGAAACGTTGTAGAACGGCATAGCATACCCATATCGAAATATGATCGGAAGCATCTCGATAGGGTACAGTGACACAGAAACATTGGCTATGCAAAGTAATGATTATGAGTCACTGGACGCCAACTCGAACAATAATCACTTACCGATGATCCACAGGATAAGGAAGATTGGAATGAACTTGATCGTCAAAACGGTGAACATCGACTCTATCGCGAGCCCCCTAGTGATTCGTCAGGATCGTAATTACAGGCGAACGAGAAGAGACGTGCAGTGCAGCCATGGCCATCCAAGACATCATCCAATAAACAACAAAGCCACCCTTCCCATAGCTATGTACAAATCAATACGTGCCCTGCATGTATGAAACTAACTCACTATCGCCCAAATGGTGCGCCAAACGCCAGACTCAACAAACAATACACGAGCTGAAAAGATGTGAGTTGGGGAAAGCATGTAAAGAATTGCTTACCGCGATGAAGAAGTACAGGATGAAGGGCCATAGCAAGCGCACCAATATTAGTGACCTCAGGGTCAGACGCCTACCAAGACCACTTTGGGTATTTGCAGCAGCAAGGTAGTTCTGGAAGAACGCGTTCGAACTTGGCCCGATTGGTAGCCGGCTGAATTGGACTCACCGTTAATATAAACTGCGCAACGAATCTTCAACAAGCTCGACAGCGTACTGAAACATGGCTTACGGCAAGGATGGTAAGATATATCAACCCGACATAGTCGACAACAGATGCCCTGAAAAGAATTATTAAGATTCACCCCGTGCAATCAGCGCTTACACAGGAACGTCGAATGGCCTGAGGTCGTACACTACGTAGTCAACAGGCAGTGTAACGAGGGAAGGGGCAGTGCTTATTAGCTCAGGAAGGTTTGGATGAGATGTTAGTTGTTGCGCAAAAGCTAATCCAAGTGTCTGCGTGATATTTGTGAGGACCAGGTTCACCTGAGGACTGTATGTGGTCAGAAATCCAGAACGTACAAAATAGCGCCTACCATAGGAGAAATGATTGTGCGGCTGGACGAAGGAGGTCACCAGAAATATCAATTGGAGGTGTGCATGCTCACTATGCGGCTTCGTTTCGTGCGACTGTTACGTAGGCGCTGATTGCTTGTGAGGTATTGTAGGTTGCATCAGTGGAGTTCACTGCCCCCATCAAGTTGGAGGTTGCCCCTGGATTGACTAAAAACAGTGCATCAGAAGACCAGGTTGAATCCCAAAACGCGAGGACGCGCACTGATCACAGCCACCCAACAGCGATGATCAAGAAGAGCCGTCTGAACGTCTGACGGCCCGTTTGGGAACTCAGAGGGGTCTTGTATTAACCATGATAATTGCTCGTCACCGTGCAAACTCGAAAGTGTTCGTGCCACTTCCTGGCCAATCTGTCCCCGGTCAAAGTCCTATCGCAAACCTATTGTCCCAGACGCGTCGGCCGAAGTTCAAAGGCACTTACTACAACATATCCGGATAAGTTGTGGATACCTCCAGAAGACCTGCCGAGAGCAGCCCAATATATCGCCAAAATTCCCAGTATAATAAATGTGAGAACTGCGACAGCTAGAAAACTAATCTTGAGCCAGGCAGTCCTGGCAGCAATGGTACCCTTGTCCATGTCGAAAAGTGCATGCGAGAACAGCTTGTCCTACGTCTTGATCAGCGTGAAACTGAAACAAGAGAAAGTATCAACATACCGTCTCGTCTGATGACGGTGCATGGCCATCATTTGAGTCCAGCTGGTACCCAGGATTTACTGGTGGCATCACGAACGAGGAGCCGTTAGGAGGTAAACAAACATAGTAGGAAGCTTGATGTGGTTATAAATGAAGCCGACTTATTAAGCGATGGTATCACGCAATGAGGTCAAGTCAGAGTTTGAGTAAGCTTATTTAGATCGGTCCGAGGGCATCGGTGTGTTGACCGTACTGTACTTGCCACCAGTACATGACCAAAAGAATGTCGATAATGCAAACACATAGTGCGGGAATATCGGTATCAGTGCATCCGATACGTATAATATCACATTACGATTCGCTACCTTGAATATTGTATCTTCTCCCTCGCAAACAAATCTAAAGGAGGGCGCTACAACATCAACGACGTCTCCGCCTAGATTTCTTGGGTGGTTCTTCACTGATCTCAACGCGGCGTTGACAAACCGGGCACCGACCAGAAACGTCAGTCAGCCATGGATCGATGCAAGTTTTCTATTTGATGAGTTAAAGGCAGAAAAGGATGAAGCGTCAGGGTTGCTCACGTGGAAAACATGACCGCAGGCCAGTAAACGTAATGGCTGGGGGCCTTCTCCAGCGTCTTCGAGATGGGGCAGTGAGTTTCGCTCTTCCTCGGCGATGTTCTCAACAGGGATCACCGTCTGTTCCTGGTGGGTTGACAGCGATGCAATAGGTGCACTTTCCTTATCGGGTTCTTGCTGAGCAATTGCGGACAGCCTTCTCGGTTCTTCGAAGTCCATCAAGCAAATCGCACACGCGGCACGATTACCTTCCAGTCTGACAAAAGGATATTCACATTGCTCCCAGTTGTCTTCCCATGTCTCGGGTTCCTTGACCGTGTCAGGCGTTGAAACCTTGGCATTGCGATCCTTGACTATCGCATTGTCCTTCTTCGAGGTCTTTCTACGGAAGAAGGCAAATCTTATTCTTGGCGCAAATGCAACTGGCTTTGGAGGATAAGTGTGAATAGGCTTCGGTAGGGAGATAGGTGCAGACGCGTCGTCGGGCGGGGGCGGGATGTAGATAACGAGAGGGATGCGATCGACAAGTGACTTGGGGAGTTTCCCGATGTCGGGCTTTATATAATGCGGGTTCTGTAACGGATGACGCCCTAGGCAAAGTAAAATGATGCTGTAGAAAAGCTTCAAGAAATGGTTTCAGCTTTGCACAGTGCGACGATCAGTGTGACGCGACTGACCATGATGAATGGCAAAACCATGAATACGAGAATACCGAAGAGAATGACTTCCAAGACGAGCAAGTACATGGTACACAAAATTCCAAAAGTGAGCCACCAGACAAGTGGGGCAGAAAGACGACAAGAGCTAACTGAAGTATACTCGAGGATGTGTGCAGTCAAGAACCATGTCAAAGTGAACATGGACAAAAAGAGGGACAACCTGGCGCCAAGTCAGCTCGCGCTGCGGACAAGGTGTAACTCAACAAACCGTGCGTAGATGTGGTTGTAGGGCACCGGGGGATCTTCTGAGTTGGTGGCTGTTGGCGCACCCCTGTCTTGCTGCCTTCGCTGTCTCGAGTCCCCAGATCGCGTGGGCTGAGTCTCGCCAGACTGAGCCGTCTGCTCGGAGTCATCTCTTGAGCCGTTATCTCTAGACTATAATGAGCAAGCACGGCCTATGGCGAAACGACATTAACTCACGCTGCCCGTATGCGGAGATAGTTCCAATACGTTAACCCGGAGGACAACACAAGGCGCACCAACCAAAGGCAGTTCCAGACAACCAGAGGACGACCACAAGCATGAATTTGGTCGATCGTATGATCTCGGGGACTCCTGGCAACCGAAGCAACGCTGAGGAGTGCGACAATAGCTGCGGCCTAATAGTTCCACCAGGGTAATAAGGGCACTCTAGAGCAAAGGGAAACCAACCTGAAGCAAGTTGTACAGCAACGTTCCAAGTAGCGACACCAGCGCCTTTCTGGCCCTAGATGCATCTGGTCCCAGGCCCAACAGCTCTTTTAGCATTTGGAAAAAGGACCTCGACTGCCGCTGGCCAGGTTGCGGTACCGCCGCTGAGCGTGTTTCGCTAGGGGTTTGGTCGGCCTGCCTTAGCCAAGAGGTCGACCTTGCGAAATATCAGCGATCGACAGGAGGGATAACTCAAAGATTGTATTACTCTGCAAGTTCGACATTATTTGCAGGAGACGAGGGCGCTGTTTCTGGACCGCGTTGCGCTGAGCGACGATGGGGCGCAGATATCCGAGCTCTGGCGGGTTGTGTCACGGTTGGGATGTCCCCAGTCGACTGGGTGCGGCGGAGAGATTGTGAATCGAGGGCGGGAGCGTTAGACATGGTGAGCGTTCAGGGAGAGGGAGCAACGAGGAGGATGGGAGATTGACGCCTGCGGCGTGTGCTACCTGAGAGTTGTTCAAGTTGCACAGGACATCCAAATCGGCGCTAATCGCCACTGTGCAACGTTCCGCCTAAGAGCTGTACTAGACGGCGAAACGTTTGAGCGTTGCTAGTGTGTAAGTGGGGCGAGCAGACAAAGTGTTGCGACCACAGAAGCGAGTGGGTCACTCAGCCACTGCGCACAGACACGCCCTGGCAGTTGTTTATGTACACGACCTCCGCATAACTCCATCCCAGGATGACAGCCATCAAACTGGTCACTTTCGACGCCCTCCACACCTTGATCACTCCCAGAAGACCCATCCATGTCCAATACTCTGAGGTCTTCGCGCCATTCCTGGGCGTTCTGTCTCCAAACGCCATCCGGCACTCGTTTAAAACCAGTGAGTTCGCCTTTCCACTCCCTTATGTCTGATCCACCTGCTTTGAGGCCTAGCGCAAGTGCAAAAGGAAAAACCTACTTACTGCGGTCAGTCTGGTGCTCACGGGTGGTGGTCTGAGGTCATTAAGAGGACAGCCATAGGAGCCGGGGCTGACCGGCATGGTACGCGGCCCTTTCGTTTCCACACCGAAAACGCACGGGAGTTGACAGGGTGCACGCAGCAGTGGAAGTTTCTCTGGACAAAATCGTGGTCAAGCTCATGGACCGTTTTAGCTCCGTTGAAGGATATAGGCTCTTTGATGATGCGCTTTCCGTACGTATGTCGCAAGTTCTTCACTTTGTTGTTCTTTTATGCCTTTGACATTGAAGTAAATGCCAGTACGTCAACTGCAAGAAATGAACGTTCGCACAGCATTGATTAGCAATTCAGATGCAAGAATGCGTATGTTCCAGCGTGCCTAGTTCGCCAGAGTGGTCGACCCTGTTCACGCTACCACCTAGGTCTTGTACTCGCTGGCCTGGGGATATCACCGTTTCTACATCCTCTCCTCCTGAGCGAAGAGGAGGGGGTTGAGAAACCCGATGCAAAGATATTCCGGCGCGCCTTCGAGCAGGCTCTTGGCGGTTCAGCTCATTTTAACCGGAGTGTACATGTTGGTGATGAACTCGAATGGTGAGCTTTCTTTAGGTGTCCTCCCTAGTTAGATAGTCACCATCGAAAGCGACTATTATGGAGCCCAAACCGCTGGAATGCAGGCCCTATTAATCAGGAGACCTGGCCCTGATGGGAATCAGGAACACAAGGATGCGGATGAAGACCTTGGAAATGCCAGAGTCGTCTCCAGCTTACATGATGTGGTTGATTGGGTAAGATCACGGATTGTGGTGTAGCTACTCAAATGTGTGCAGCTGCTGGAGAAATAATGCTTTAAAGGGTTCACCTACGAGGGAACGGATCGATCATGAGTCCCGAATTTTAGAAAGCGAGACAGCCTGGGTACCCGACGGACGCGAGAGGGGACTTTTATTGAGGTAAATAAGCTAAGAACGAGTCGTCAAATATTGCGACCCGAGACTGACGCGTGATGCCACGAGGAGTTGGAAGACGTTATGTGGATGTAATACATCGGGGGTATGGCTCGCGAATGACGATGAGTAGAATCAGAAAGGGGCAACGTCACTCGACCAAGAGTTCTCTTTTACTGGATACAGAGAGTCCATTCTCACCACGGTTTTCTCCCTAGGCAGGACTATGTCTTGTATTTTTTCGCCTTGTTTGAGCATTGTCCAGCGTATGACGCGAGGGTCTCGGCGCAGTTTGAGAGCCAGGGAATTGAGTGTACGAGGTGAGGTGTCAAAGTACATTGCCCAATAGCTGTAGTTGTTCGATTAGGGAAAGCGATGAAGTATCGAATCCAGACTGACTCTCCGGTGGTTTGGCTCTTTTTATGTCTCCTCATCAGTTGAGGTAGCGTTCGGGTGCCCCAGTATTCGATACTGCGAACAACCCCACCCTGGTCCATTACATGGCGGGCAGACATTGTTACCAGATCTTTAACGTGTCTCTAGGATTTGAATGATGACGCGGAACATTAGCTGAGGAGACATATAGCACATACGTATTCTCTGAAGTGAGCAGATATACATAGCATCTTGTAGAACGGCATCGTTGGTGGCAGCGATGTGCTGGACTTGGTGTTGCACGTTTTTTAATTACCTAAGCCACGTTGCAGGTCTGGCGACCATCTCCAGAGCAATGTTTCGATTTTTTTTAGATCAAGACCGAGCTCCGTTGGTCGACTCGATCTGTCGATTCGCGGCGCAGAGCTTCATCGAGACTCGCACGCACGACAGGTTCTCAGGCTATCGGCGGCTCGTCTTTAATTTCCGAGAGACTGGCCAGTGGTGGGTCGATTTGGCCCGACATGTTTTGTAGACGGGCACGTGTCTAATATGATCACGCAGGCGACTTATCAGCGAGTGCTCGTCCCGGCGCTGCTGCTGGTGATTGGTCTCGGAATGTAGACACCCGGGTTTGATGAGATCCCCTCGTACGTGGCTTGGTGGGGACCACATCCTCCGAGGGAACACTCCTTTCGCGACGATTACCGCTCGTAAAATAGAACACCCCCACTGGTCTATCCAGTTGCCTGCTTCGAGTCTCGGACGGATTGCGTAAGGTGGGCATATTTGTAACCAGCTCGACGGTTCTCCAGTGATACATGAAATTGCTATAGAGAAATCGGGTGCTCTACGTCATCTAGAAACTACTGCGATAGCTACGGACACGTCCATGAGGAGGATTTCACTGAGAATTCTCGTCCTTTGTGCAGACTCGGCATATTTCCGTGAACGAGCAGCAATCGGCTCGCAGGATCAACACCGCTCTCATAATCCATCGTCTGTCAAACACCGATCGTTCTTTTCGCGTCTGCACCCGTCTGGTAAGCTGACTGAAGGCGACATGCAATCACCCGGTGCATAACAGCTGCTGTGGCAGTGTGTGATATGTCTGCGTCTTGGCCATGGGTAGTCACCCTTGTGTTTCCGACCCCTGGGCCACCTTCTTGCCCTCGTATCGCCATTCGAGTGCAGTGTCAGCCATGTCTCCGCTGTCTCTGGTTTCCTACTTCCCCCTTCCATACACCGTTCCGCGTGTATGCGCGGAGGTGCACGAGATCCTACCTTCTTCTTGCGGCTTCGCTTCTCTGTACGTCAGCTCGCCCCATCAAATTAATCGCGCGTTCAGCCTATCCAATTCCCCGAATATTCCATTTCTATCACCAAGCTTCTCCCTCCCCTTCTTAAAGCATCGGTCGCCTGTCCAGATACCCTTTCGAGCTTCATCCCCTCCCCTCATCATGTCTGCCTCGCTGCGCCTCGCGGCAGACAGTAACACACGTCCTCCACGCCTACAACCTTCCCCTTCCCTCCCAAATTTGCGGTGCGTCATTGCGTACGATTTTGCTCAGCATACGGCCTCGCTTACTCCCACGTGACACAGCGCGCGCAACGTCTCTTCCGACCCTCACTCCACGCGTCCACAGCCGACCGCACACAGGTCTTCGTCTCAAATCTCGTCCTTCGGTCCCGCAAATGTACCCTCCACCTTTTCGATAAATGACGGCGATCCCCACCCAAACAGACGACCACGCCAGCAGCCCAAGAACCATCACTACCTAACCCCCCCTCTTACCCCCGCTTCGTCACTCAAGAGCGACAGTACCGATCCAGATTCAGCCGATTTAAACCCTCCAAGTGACGGACAATCCCCCTCCCAAAACGCCATTTCCAGTGATTGCACTGAAAGCCGCTTCTTGATTGTAATCTTCTTGCTGTATTTATGCCAACTAAACTTATACTGACAGTTCAGATTGGCAACGTTCCAAACGATCTCTCCGAAGACGTGATTGGCCCGTACTTCCACTCATTGGCAGCACTGCCGGATGACCGGCCCCCGGCGCAGGAGAATTCACAAAGTGCTCCAAGTACTGGCAACGTCATTCAGACCATCTATTATCGCTTTCAGGAAAAACGTGCCATTATCCTCGCGTTCCACGACATACGTGACGCCGAAAGGGTCAAACGGCTCATAGAGGTCAATGGCTCACGGCTACATTGTGGTTCTGATGCAGACGACGAGAAGATGGCCTCCTACGACAACACAGTGGCCAGCCCATGGGTTGAGGCATTGACTTGCTTATTCGTAGCTCCAGATCACTTCGTACAGGTAGTTCCACCTCGTATTCCGTATTGCAGTGTTCTCATCCTCCTTTAGCTTCTTGGTCAGTCAGCGTCAGCCGCCTTGACGCGTACAGAAGGCGCGTTTTGTGTCTCCGTGGGTGGAATGATGGCAGAGCGCGATTACAATTATTCTGGCTGGAGCAGAGTTCGCTTTTTCGTTCCCGTGAAACTCAAAAGCGTACTGGCCAAGTACGGAGAACTCAAGTCGTTCCGGCTACTGAAAGAAGATGAAGAGAAATATCGCCAGGTACGTTTTACCTTGAAGTATATCGTCGACATGCGGACGGGGTGCAGGTTCTGATACCGTCTCTCGGCTGCCGTTCGGGCTATTTACCCCGTCACAGGCAATTCTCGCGTTTTATGTCTCCATCTAGTAGTTTCGGGTCTGACTATTCTGTACTACACTCACAGCTATTCATGGTCCAGTACTGTGACGTCCGTGCGGGGGACTTGGCATGGGAAAACCTCAACGGACGGATAGTTGACAACATGAAACTGCAGCTCATCGAACGAGATGTTTTACGTGGTGGGTATGGTGAGCTACGAGATTTAGAAGAAGATTCGGTTAGCTCAGAAGGTCATCTCGGAGGTGGACATGCCGCGGAGCCGAAGACGCCCACGGCTTCCACGTACTTACCGCAGTCGCAAACGATCACGACCCCAAACGGCGTTCCTTTCCCTCTTTTGAATGACGCAGGAGCCGGAGACTATCCAAGTCCTTGCGAACACGAAGGAACCGACGTCGGCCTTGCTGCAAGCCCGGTTGTAAACAACAAGTCTTCGATTTCCGACCGCCAGAAACCCACCAGTTGCTATTCCGTGGACACCATCGAGCCTACCACGGACGAAGCATTTTCCGTTGACCACCCTCACGGGCAAGCTGGCACGTTCGCCGCTGATCAGTTTGGTAGGCGTGGATCAAACAATCTGTTTTTTGACGCCGTTCGATCCCGCGCACATCACAGGGTGGTTGACGCAGATTACATGCGGGCCGCCAATATGAAGACCATTGCCTTTGATCGCTCACAGGCTTGTCCTTTAGAGGTCGCTCAGGTGGCTAGTGGCGCGACCGACCTGTGCCTTCCATCATGTCCGGGAGCCCAGCCCCACTTTGCGCATGACTATTTCACTCATACCGAGCGATACCCAGGAGATCCATCTGTGCAGCCCTCCTGGGTCTCTTCGTCCCTCGCTGGTGTACAATATCCCGTTTCCTCACAGTCACCTATGCAGCCCATGTGCTCTTCGATATGTTGGGATGCATCAACAGGCACGTGGGTTGCGTGGAGTACGCCAGGCATCCTGCCAGAGCAATGGTCCACGTTCCCACCTTCGCCGGGATATTATCACGGTGCTATGTCTCAGGCGATTCCCTACTCTTACCCACCGCATGCATCTCCGCCCCTAGCTCATCATCCATACGGCACTACCCCCAACCGCACATATCCCCCGACGTATTCAGCTTCTCCGCGGGCTCCTCCAGAGAACAATCAACTGGACATTCGCAAGATCGAGCAGGGCCTTGACACACGAACTACAGTTATGATCAAAAATATTCCAAATAAAATGACGGACAAAGAGCTGATTGCGTACATCAACAAAATTTGTCCTCGGCGCATCGATTTTCTCTACCTACGAATGGACTTCCAAAACGGTACGGAAGCCATGTTGTTACCATGGATTCCGTGACACTAAAGTTACCTTTTCAATAGGATGCAACGTCGGATACGCATTTGTCAATTTCATTGCTGTTGAGGACCTCTTGCGATTTGCGAAGATGACGTTGGGTGAAAAATGGTAAGCCATCAGTCATCTTGAGGATTAAACAGGCCATGATAGCATGCCATAGGAACATGTATTCCAGTGAGAAAGTGCTGCAAATGAGTTATGCAAACTATCAGTAGGCTTGATGTGCTTCACCGTCTGATGCCGCTAACGTGGGTACGATATCGACAGGGGGAAAGAGGCACTTGTCGAAAAGTTCAAGAATTCGTGCATCATGGACGAGCGTGAGGAGTGGCGTCCAAAGATATTCTATTCCGATCCCGGACCGAACCAAGGACTCCCAGAGGAGTTCCCCAAGCCAACACACATGCGTAGAAAGGAGCGGAGCTCCTATAATCGCGGGGCGTTATTCGTGCCAGGAATTAACGGCGGGACGGGGTATCCCAGGACGTTCTTGAACGCTACGACTTCTCAACAACGCACCGGTCGTTCATCGCAGGGCGACGAACGACAGCGAAAACTCAACTACCCCACTAACGATAGCAATGTGCTGTAATGGTCGCGGTACACATCGTCCATACCGCCGTGTCAACCATTTATTTCGATTCCGATTCCAGGCCGCCTCATCTGACTCTTTCGCCCCGTTGTATACGTACTTTATTATTTTATACTTTAAAGGCTAACTGACACCAACCGTACCCCCAACGCACGCATCGTTTCTCCCATTCTCCTGTGCATGTGTCAATCTGTTTTCTGACTCGATGTCGTCTGCTTTTATTCAGTAACGCCAAGCAGTGTATGCAATTCATACCCAGCGTTGGAGTAGAACGCTGTCCCTGCTCGCGTACGTTGTAAAGAGAACCTCGTTCACGATCCGCGGGTGATCCGCGCAGCTGTAAACCTTCGGCTGGTTGGTGGAGAGAAAACATTCGGAGATGAAATGCGCATTGACTCCGACGCGGACAAGGTCCAGCGGGAGACAAGGGAGTTGGAGATCCCACTAGTGAGACTGGAGATACCCATCTTGAACGCGATGGATATCTTGGCTACGGGTGAAACCAGCAAACCGAGCGAGCTAGTGCTAGTGCCGTCTCAGGCTCTGGCTGCTACTAGTAAGGCTCGGAACCAGCGGTGTGGCTGTCCTGGAAAGGCAGCTGTAGCACAGCCACTGCCCTGTCTCACCCCAACTCACGTTCAACTGGGAGTCGCCAGGAGCGCTCGCGAGATGGACCCGTCGTCTCTGTCCAAGGTAGAAGAGGAGAAAGCTCGCGCAGATCGACGTGTCAAGCTCAAGGCCTCTAATCTCTCCTTCCACACTCCAGGTTTGCTACCGCGCCGTAGTCCAACTAGCCTCTCTCACCACCGAAATAGAGTCCCCCAAACTCGACTCATCTCTTAAGCGTCACACCGCGCTTATCAAGCGCATGCGTCAGTCCATCGGTTCTGACAACCGCGACCAGATCATCAAGGATATCGACTCGCTTTCGCTCGAGAAATACATTGACGAAATAGCCGCCGCCGCCCTCGATGGTATTGCGCGATGCAAGACAGAGAGAGACGTCTGGGCCGCGGTAGAGGTGAGGCATTTCATACTCTCTTGGTACGTGAGTTTACGCCCACGTATTTACAGGTTATATGCACACTCCATAGACGATTCCCAACCTCGTTCAGCCCTACTTTTGTAGACTTGTTAGCTTCTGCAATCGCACCTACGCCAAAGGCTGCCCTCTTTGCTATCCCTCCAGATCAACGTGAGAAGGAAGACGCCACCAGAATTGCTCGACAACGACCGATCCTTCGCGTGTGCTCAGAGCTTGCTCTTGTGGGTATTATCAAAGATTCGCCGAACAGAAGTGGCAGCGAGTGGATAATGAAGGCTATCAAGGAATTGGTACGACACTTGCCGCTCTGTCGCGTGGATCTAGACTGATACCCAATATAGCTGTCGAACGATCCTACCCTCTCCTCTCTCCCCTTGCTTTCGACATTCCTCAAGTCATACGCTCGTCCATATTTAGGATTGATCCCTACACAGATCAAACAAATACCTAGCGATTCGGAACCTGGCACTCTGTCCTCCGTCACGACAAGTGAAACTGAAGGGAGCTTCCCTCCCCTTCTTAATGAAGACGAAGAACTCGTAGAACAGGACATACGTGATCGGTTCAGGCGCATGTGTGAAGGCTATTTTGACATTGTGGCCAAGAAACTGGTTATGGAACACAAAGTACGCGAACGCACCCTCCTCCCACATTACCTGTACTCCAACTGGTTATTTATAGCGCCTTCAAGAACAGGACCGGCGAAACCATGAAGCATACATTCGGTCTGGAGAGATATTCGAGGACCGACAGCAAGCGTACGAGAAAATGACCAAGGGATACGAAAAGCTTCTTGCAAGCTGCCAGACGTGAGTACAGTCACCTGTACCACGTCTGCCAGTAATAACATAGTTACAGTCTGTCTGAGCTTCTCTATCTTCCTATGCCTGCACTACCTAACGCTTCTCAAAAATCGGATTCGATTCAGATAGGACCGCATCCTGGCGGAATCCTTGTGGACGAACTGGAGGATGTGTCGCTTGGGTCTGGTGGCAAGTGGGAAGACGAGGAAGAGCGAAAGTTTTTCGAGGATATTCAAGACCTGAAGGATTTTGTCCCCAAGAGTGTTCTTGGTATTGAATCAGAAGAAGAAACCGACAAGGCAGCCGACGAAGAGAGAGAAAAACTCGAGAAGGAAAGGGCCGAAGCGGAAGCGAAAAAACTAGAGCAAGAACTCGAAGGACTTAAAGCCAACGGGGTAATCCATGCTAATGGGAATGTCCCTACTGCGGACGGACCAGACGGCGCAAGCAATGAGGAAGATGGGTAAGCTGTGCCGTGCTTCTATGGATCTATACTGAAGTTTCTTACTATAATGCAACGAAACTTTCAGCCCGGTCACGCCTACGCCAGGTTCTCCCAGACTTTCGACTCCTATATTATCTCCCCAACTTGCACCCCAGGGGCCCTCACAGCTTCTCACAGCCCTTTTGACTCGCCTCCCAGATGCGACCAACCGGGCAATGATCGATCAGGCTGCTGTAGACTTTGCGTTTCTTAATTCCAAGGCTGCCCGAAAGAGGCTTATCAAAGTGAGTTTTTAGTCCATGAATCTTATCTTGGGCAGTTTAATAAGTGCAGATCAGTTCTTGGCCACCGTTCCGAAGAACAGAACCGACCTCCTGCCTCACTACTCGAGGTTGGTTGCCACCTTAAGCAAGTACATGCCAGACATAGGACTGGAACTAGTCGCTTCTGTGAGCTACCATCCCGTCCAACGCACCACAATCCCTGTACAAGACAGAAGCTGACCAGCGTATTAAGCTAGATGAAGAGTTCCGGTATTTACAGAGAAAAAAGAACGTCGTCAAAGAGCTTGCCGAGACTCGAATCAAAGTCAGTAGCTCTGTTTGATGACGGTATATCAACTAACCCTCACTCTGACAGAATATTGTCTTTCTGTCAAACTTGACGAAGTTTCGCGTTTTGCCATCCCACTTGGTCTTACACATGTTCAAAGTCTGTCTTGACGACTTCTCGGGTACGAACGTGGAAAACATTGCCCTTTGGCTCGAAGGGTGTGGACGCTTTCTTCTACGAAGTGAGGATACTGGAGAAAGGTTTAGCACCATGGTGCGGGTTTAGTTGTGTTTGGCATGGCTTGCCGATGACTTACTGTTCTCAGCTCGAGCTTATGAAGCGCAAGCAAAGCATGCAACATTTCGATCAGAGGCAAATCCTGCTGCTTGAGAATGCGTACTACCAGGTTTGAGCTTAGAAAGTCAGTCTAGTGTTGGACACTGAGTGTCTACCCAGTGCAATCCGCCAGAGCGTGCCCCGCGTGTTGAGAAGCAGCGAGCTCCGATCGAGCTTTTCATTCACCACCTTATATTCGATGTTCTTGCCAAGAAAACCATCGATAAGGTGCTCAAGCTCGTTCGGAAATTGGACTGGGGCGATCCTCTTGTGCAGCGCTTCCTGTACAAGGTTTTTACGAAACCTTGGAAAATCAAATACAGTAATATCTGTTTACTCGCGATGTTGACATACGACCTGCAGCGCTATCATCCTGCTTTCGCCATATCCGTCGTTGATCAAGTCCTGGAAAACATCCGTCGGGGAATAGAGCAGAACATCTACAATACAAACCAGCAACGAATAGCAACAATGAAGTACCTGGGCGAATTGTACATTTATCGCCTGGTGGGCTCCGGTTTGGTGTTCGACACATTGTGGTCTCTTGTAACGTTCGGACATCGTTAGTTTCGCTCACGTTCCCGTTGCATCCTCAACACTCACCTTGTCTCTTAGCTGACGGTCACCCATTGCCGCGTCAGCCCTGCCCACTTGATATGCCCGATGACTTTTTCAGAATTCGCTTGATCTGCGTGATGCTAGACACTGTTGGCATGTGTTTTGACAAGGGTAGCCAGAAAAGAAAGCTCGACCACTTCTTAACGTTCTTTCAGGTAAACGGTTTCTTGTTGTTCAACTTACAGAAACACTGAGATCGGCGTTAGTATTATGTCTTGTGTAAAGATGAACTGCCCATGGATGTGGATTTCATGCTGTCAGACTCCCTTGAGGCAAGTCGAATTGTATCTTCCGTGGCTACGATCTCACCGCCGTGCAGGCCATTCGACCAAAACTAACGATGCCCAAATCTACCGAGGAAGCTGCCGCGGCAGTCGATGAGATGTTCAATACTGCCATGCAAAATGCTGGACGTGAGTGGCTCTCACGATCTTCACCTACTCGGCTGAGCACGCATCGAAGTGACGACTGAGGGTGACAGTGGTGATGATGATAGTGAAGATGGCGGGGAACGGCCTCAGCAAGAGGACGAAGAAGAGGAAGATACAGCTGGTCAGGAGTCTGCAGTGAGCATTATCGTTACTCTCCACAAAGTCGGTCACAGAGATGCCTTCCGCAGGTGGAAGACCGTGCTCCCTCGCCAGAACCAGTTGTGGTGTTGTCCGCCCAGGAATACCTTGGTCCCTCAGAAGAAGCTGATGCAGAGTTTGCAAAAGAACTCGCCAAAATTATCACCGATTCCTCTGCTGAGCCGAGAAAGGTTGACAGGAAGACCGCCTGGTGGGACTCTGCTGTGCTGGCACCGGGTATCAGAAAGAAGCGTGCCGAAGAAACTGAGGGTGATGCTGACGGCGAAGGCAGTGCAACCAATGGCGAGTCGGTGATGAACTTTACGGTGATCACGAAGAGAGGAAACAAGCAACAGGTCTATTATTCAGTATCCGAACAGGATCTGGACTGATCCGCCGACAGACGCGATATCTGCCCATCCCTTCGCAGTCCGCCTTGGCAGTACATACTCGTTCGGCGCAACTTCAGGACAAGGTAGAACAACAGCAGCTGAAGCGCCTTGTTTTGAACTACGAGCAGAGCCAGGAGGCTGAAGAGCTGAAAGGTAGTATCTCTACTGGTTTTAGCCTTCTAATATGTCGATAACAACTTGCACGGCAGCATTGGAAAACCGAAATCGGACTAGTGCGATCAAAATTCGCTATGCCGGCTAGCAGGTGATGGTTTGTCGCACTGGCACAAGCAGTAAACTGGCGCATCAAGGTAGCCTTTTCGCTCGGTAGCGATCATCGCGGACCTCCGCACTCACTTCCCGGCTTCTCGCTCCTGGTTCAGCTCCACACTAGCCACTACGAATTGGTTGAGACGCATTGGGCCGCCTCGCTCCAACGTCCACCGACTCCAGGTTCAGTATTCACGTTGACGACCTCATGTACTTTGACGACCTCAAACCATCCATCCACACAGCAGTTTTTTCAGCCACGAGTGCAACGCAATCATGATCAAATTCAAGTTGTGATGGATAGCACCTTATGTCCTGCATGTTTTCTTGGAATGACCGCTAGACTCCAAATTCTGTACCATGATCCCTTCTATAGTTTGGCTTGACTCTTCTCCAAAGTCTATTGCACCGCTGAGATCCACTGCGCGTCATGCAATAGTATGCCAGTTAATGGAAGCATTGGCACGCCGCTTTTCGATGAACTGCTTGGTCGCTCCAACACACTATCAGGCATTATTCAAGTGCGAAATATGATCAAATCCTGACTAGGCCGGTAACGCTAAATGAACGAGTGCTGTATGGCGCGCCCGCGTCCCATATTCGAGGTGCTTCAAGTTGGATCAACACTCACCCCTCTGTCCAAAGTTCCGGTCACAGGGCACCCCAGGTTAGCCACTCTACCATCCGACTCAGCCACTGGCACCGAATTTCAAGTTAGCCCACGAACCCCTTAGCGGTGCTTTTCATGAACGATTCTGACGACAGCTACTTTTCGGATGACTTCGTACTTGATGACAAGATCCTCGCTGTACTTGATGAAGAGGAATCCAAGTTCAGACGTACCGTCAACACCCAAAGTCAACAGGTTGACTCTGGGCCCCCAACTAAGCGTCAAAAGACGACGGGTTCATGGCGGTCTCAGTCCGTGGGGAGATCGCTTCACCGCGCAGACACTTTGGAAGACATGGAAGACTATCCAGATGTTTCCATTGGGCAAGATGGCACTTACGACCTCCGCGACAAGCAAAGGCGTCCGTCAGGCCCTCCTAGTCGGCTGGGAATCACCCTTGGACAAAACGCCGTCGTTCAAGCAGGATCTGGGACCAGACCCAGTGCGGCTGTTCCCTTGTCCCGGGGTTCTGCGCCCCCTAAGCACGGTGCCTCCGTGGGAGGTCCCATGAGAGCGAGTCAAGCTCCTTCTCGCCCATCCTCTGTT
>JBBPKV010000040.1:17069-41092 GCA_038089455.1 Tylopilus cf. leucomycelinus
GTTAGCCACGGCACACGGTATTCGACACGCCATCCCACCTTTTCTCTGTTTCTCTGCTTTCTGGAAGGCATAGAACGCCTCCTTTTCCTTAGGTTCCTTCTTTTTCTTGTTTCCCGTCCGACCCGTTTTCTCAAACGACTTGCTTGCAACACCAACGCCACCTCCAAGCGCTTGTCCGTAGGCCCCACCCCTCCTGACGAGCGTAAAACCATCCTCGTCCACGATCGCCTCTCCCTTGCGATACGCCGACTTCTGCTTCGTCTTGGCTAGATCAAATTCGAACCGCTCCATCCAGGTGTCCGCATGCGCCTTGACGACATCGAGCGGAGGCCTCTGCGCATCATACAGCGCTGCATAGTGGGCGAGACCCCGCGGCTCTTCCGAGGACGGCCAAGGTCGCAGTGCCGTCGCCCCCGCAGGCGTAGGGGCGAGCGCCTTATCGAGCGATGCAGCGTCCAGAAAGATGACGTGCCCAATACCGCCCGTTTTTCGGAGCGTGCGTGTCGAGACCGGCGGGAGGGGTACGACACTCGGAGAGGCGGCGCTCCCTTTTGGTAGACGCCCTTTTTTCGGTCTCGGTCGTCGTTCCTGGCGCGGCAGTGATGGTGGTAGCGACGGGCCCGCATCCGTGTCGGTGTCTGCGTCTGCGTCGGTGTCTGATTCTGTGTCTGCCTCGGCTTCTGTCTCCTGTACGTTCCTGTCGTACACCACGCGTTCTATCGTCCCACAGGACTTGAAAAAGAGTGCGATTTCACGATCTGTGGCATCTACGGGGATGTTGACAAGGAAGAGGGTCCGTCCTTCTGGGTATACGGTGTCTTGAGATTTCGAGACGTGGGCGCGGGCGTATAGGATATGTGTCGAATGTGCATAGGCGACTGGGATGACGGTGAAGCCTGAAACGGACTTGGGAAGAGTTGACATGGGTTTGCGTGTCGATGCGCTGATGAAATGGTAACGGAAAGCCAAGTGCGTGGTTTTCGAACTCGGCGCCCTGGACCGGCTCCAGGAATAACTCCATTGAAGTGTCCTACATGACTATCATTACTGGTTCCCTGTCATCCGGAACTCGTGGAGTATTGAAACCATCTCCAACCAAAAACATGCATCTCCTCTGTGGATCAGATTGCAGTTGCCGCCTTGCCAAGACGTTCGGCCGCCTTCCGATCTTGGCTTATCCGAACGTGCCAAATTGCTGAAAAACATACAGGACAAGTCAGCGCAGAACCCGGTAAAAGGGATACGACGACTCAAACACTGACAGGAACGTTCCTCCTACATGATTAAACTCGAGCATGATTTCGATGCCGTTCTCTACGTGCTTCGAAATGTCGAACTCAGCGAGAGATTGGACACATATTAGCCAAAGGGTCGACTGTGCAAAGAAAAGGCCCGCGTGCGTAGATGCAGAGCATGAAGGCAAAACGTCGTTCGGAACTCAGCCCAGCGATTACCACTCACCTGGACATCAACTGGAAAGGGGGAGACAGCACTGTCTCCTCGAATACTGCGTGGCTCTTTCCTGTCGTCCAAATCCAAAGCATGCAGTGAACGGATAAGGCTCTGGACCGTCTCCCAAGAAACGTTCGAGCTTAAACTCCAAGGGGTCCTTGTACATTCTCTCATCCCGGAACATCGTCTTTACATTTGACGTGTCTCTAGGGCGTCATTGGCTTACCATACATTGGCCATAACTTAAGAGTGTCATCTTTTTCAAAACCGGGCTTACTTATTGGTCCTGGAGCATGCCAGCGCAAGAACTCCGTAAACAAAGTTTCCAGGTAGGACAGAGATGGTCGATCAACGAATGTTGGTAATTGGCTGGTGCCAATAACCACGTCCAGCTCCAGCTGGCCTTTTTTTAAGACGCGTGGACAAAGCGTCATAGCGAGGTAAAGACATAAGCAACAACGGAGAACCAGATAAAATGTTTGGCGATGGATATTCGTGACAAAAGACAGGGCCCGTATCGTATCAACGCCCTTGTGGTTGGCCATCCCTCCCGGATACTCCTGTTGGGCGATAGCAATCCAGCGGTCTGAAAGCTTCCATCCCGGTGATACGTAGTGAGTTTGATTTCCTGCAAGCTGTAGGACCACAGCACGTCCGTCGGAGAGACACAATGAAACGCGACTCACCGGCCAAATTCCTAGTTCCCTATATCGGATCTACCTTATCATGTGTTTGTTTCGTCAGGCGCAAAGATGTTTCGGATTAAAATAAAACAAAGTCAGTGACTCGGGATGGAAAGAGTACCGATGCATCCCGGAGAGTCAGTTGCCGTGTCTCTGTCTCTCTGATCGTGATCATCCTCGGTCACGGCGTTGAGTGTGAGTTGCATTTTGCCGTGCACGTGTCCGTCGAGGAAAGCATCACCCGCGTAATAGATCCTGCACCGGTCGAGGCAGTCAAATTGTTTCTCGAGAAACGTTCGCACACCCTTTTGCAATGGTGATTGCCAGCTAGGGTTGTGCGTCATAAAGCACGCAAATGAAAATCTAAATGCTGCTGTGGCCAGTATAGCAAACAGCGAATGGAGGAGGCAATGCGGTCGCTGCCGGAAAGGTGCAGACTAAGGGTCTGGGAGTACCTCAGATTTGAAACTGGAGGGCTGGATGGCTAACAGAGATGATAGCAAGCCACAGTTCACGCTCCACGCACGTTTGTATCCGTGCGGGAATGCCTCCCATCTGGAAAGTGTACGGTGGCGACTCGTTGCTAGGATAGCGGGGAGACACGGATTGGAAGGCCGAAACGAAAATCTCCCGATACCCATGGTGGCGTAGGAGGAAATATTCTTGTTGCTTTTGCAGGCATCACTAGCACAAGTTTACAGCTTGAAGGTTCGCGCCAGGCCATCTTAGGCTGATCTTAGTAAGCAATACTAACCCGCTTCCCCTTCCATTCGTCCCAATGTTGGACCACCTCCACCACGAAATGCGCTACATCCTTCCTGGAAACCGTCCACCGCCTCGCGATGTCCCCTTCTTCAGCCGTGTAATGCTTCTTGCGCGACGACGGATCCCAAGTATCCGCGCGACACGACCCATCTGTTAACAATGCAGGTCGCACCACGACGACGCTCTTCAGCGACCCTGGTGCCGGCAGATCGGCGCTTGATTTCCAGTCTCCGTCGAGCACCGCTGTCCCGGGGCTATCCTCCGTCTTCCACTCCCAACCTGCACAGTGAGCTAGCACTTCCTCCACACCGCGTTTGTCGGCATGCGGAAGAGCGAGAAGGTAGCTGTAGAGCGGCTTGAGGAGGAACGGAAGCTTTTCATGGCCGATGCGAGTGACTCCCATAGAGGAAATGGCGACGATGTTAGGATAGGGGGTTGGGAGGGTTTCGAGACAGTTGAGCATGGACTGGGTCACAAGGTTGGGTGGTGAGACCACGAACCCTTTCGAGAGTTCGAACTGGGGTGTCCCACCTAGGGCGGTACGCGTTGAGATCGAACGTGGAAGATACCGTGATGGTGTAACTTACCGACCGTGAAAACGAGAAAGTCGACAGGTTTGCCATCACTTCCCTGGGCAGCGGTCCATGCGCGTTTGACGTCCTCCTTGACTAATGCATCGCCCTGAACAACTCTCGCCTTTCCGGAGCGAACATACTTTTGAATGGTTTCATCGTTATCGAACACGGTGGGCTTTCTCAAGAGGAAGGTAACAGTAGCCCCTAAGTCTGCTCGGCCACATTCAGTGCACGGCAAAGCAAGTGGCCATATAACACACCAAGAAGTCTTATCGAGGAAAAGTAGCCAATGTTCCTGGATCCTCCGATTGTCAATACTGTGATGTTGTCCATGGTGGTTGATGGGAAAACTTGAATCAGCCTCTTTGACCCATTTTATATGTACGAGAGGCAAGAGGTTACCAGTCACAGTCATCTTTCATCACGCCGCAAAGATGGTAGCCGATGCGGAATCGGATTGCCGCCATAGAGATAAAATTACCCAGGTACCAAAGACAACACATGACCGGCACACAGCCTCGAGTGCTGCGGCCAAGGCAGGCCTCCCGTCGGCTGGAATCCTCCGGCCAACTTACACTCATTGAACTGGTGTTAATCACGAACTACAAGTGAATGTGAACGATCCCAGCCGCTAGGTCAACCGAATATGACTCGGGATCGAATTCACTGTGACTGCGATGAAGATGTACTGCCCGATTGCGGAGCAATGTTGACGACACTGCCATCATCACAGATGACCCTGAATCGCACTGAGGAGGAACAAGTCTCGTCGGGACTGTTCCCAATTATTCAAGCAGGACGTGACATACGGGGTGTGAACGGCTCTCCCTTTGCTTTGCGAATGCTGGTAAAGTACAGCGTTCCACTGCCTATAATGATCCCAAAGATCAACATCCCGTCCGACGAGCAAGCATTACTTTACTAACCTTTGTGACCTTTTAGCCGGAAGCTCACATCAACATTTCCCTGCGGAAGATTGACCTATCAAGCATGCTAGATCAGAGTCGACACATACAAAGCCACCGAATAAGGAGCCGCATACAGAACCAGTGATCCATGGATCACCATTCAAGTACCACGTTGGTTCGAACCGTATAGCGTCACCCAAAGCAGCCTGCAACGCCTTGTCTTTGCGTGCCGTCTGCAAGATATGGCGCACGACGGAACTCGACAAACGTTCTTGGTTCATCGCTACCAGGAGGAACGCAGCCCATCCAGACACCCCCAGTGTGGCAAATGCAAGAATAAATGGCCACCGTTTCTGCACGAGGACACATTAGTTTTTGTATAATAAAAACGGATAGCGAGTACCCGTATTTGGGGTAAGTCGTCACGCGGAAGGGGGCGGGTGTAATAGAGTCTGGGCTTTGACGGGGCCGAGAAGGTCTCGACGAGAGGCTCTTCTGTAGGAGGTGGTGGAGGTCGGGGAATTTGAGTGGCTGTCACATATGTGCGTCGCTCATAGAAAAGAACGCGACGTGGTGCAAGCAAACGAGTTCCTCGACCAAGCGCTAACATGGAGGTCTAGACGTATGTAACCGTGCCACCCTGTCGAACCTTGTTTCTTTCCCGAGTGGCTGTGTAGTATGATCTCATGTCGCAAACTTGCATGAGCAACAGTCTACGGACTCGGCATCGACTTCCTGGCGACAAAAAAGAATAAATCTGGTCCAGGAAGGATGTACCGGTCCCTTGAATGGCATGGATCGGAGAGCCGAGGCCATTCAAGGTCGAAACCAGCCACAACCGGATTTTCTGCCGTCTTGTGCACTGCAGGTCCGTAGCTACTGACGAATACAGAAACTTGGGGGCCTACAGCGGCGCCAAGACCAACGAGTCGTTCACTGTCTGTGGTCCCCACGCCAGCGGGGAGAAGCGCCTCGGTTTTCTTTCCCACAACTGTTAGCTGTGCGGGAAACTCATGACACAAAGATTGGCTAGAGGACGGCAATCATCCTACGGATATGTCTTTATCGGGTATTGACAATTGGAAAGAGGGGCTTTTCCCACCGGCCGTCGAGGGTGCGCCCCTATCTCTGCGCCCACCTTGCCAACTGTCATCATCAACAATGACTCTAGGAAACTCTGCCGTTAAGTCCCACCTCCACGAATGGGTCCCCGACACAGCGTCGGAGCTCCTCGTCGCCGAGTTGGCCCTCAACGACATAGCTGCCGTCCGAGCCACCCGGAAAGGCAAGGCACGCCACGACGCCCCTGGTAGCGACGAAGACATTGCATTCGACCTCCTAGCTGCCGAGCTGAGCTCGTTGATCGGCGTCTCTCACGACCATAATTTCGCTCTGAGCATTGACCGTGCCATTGAATCTGACCTGCACCAGCTTGGGAGAATTGCGCTTCTAGATCAGGTTGAACGCGATGACCACCGGGCAGCTGTTGCCCTGAGAGATGGGCATGATTTGCCGCAGCAGACATTGGCGCAACGAATGATGACACTGGCAGTCACTGAACCCGCTAGGTCACTCCCACACAGCATGACCACGTACTTTGGTGACGATTTCCTAGAGAATCCCCCTCCTCCTCCTGTGAACACGTCACCGACGCCTCTGAATCGGATGAGGACTTCATCAGCGTTGGCGTAGAAAATGTCCACGTCACCCACTCAGCTGCAGAGGAAACCGTCCCGGCCCAATTCGCCAAGTAAGACTCATTTTCTTGAACGTATACATGACTGACACCAGAAACCCAGAAATATCGACATGGGGCTCGAATGTGTCATCTGTGCGGACGACGTCGTTGCGAGGCAATCGTTGAAGGCACCCTGCGGGCATCGCCACTGTCGGGGTTGTATCGTAAGCCTCGTCGAGTTGTCTCTGCATGACGAGAGTCTCCACCCCCTGCGCTGTTGTCATCAACCGCTTCCATTGGTGTCCGGCGTGTTCAAGTTCATTTCGACCTCCCTCCAGTTCCAATTCCTTACCAAGAGCCGCGAATACGCGGTACCTCCTGGGTCACGGGTGTATTGTTCTAATCCGAGGTGTTCCGCATTCTTAGATGCGTCAGGAGGTGCGAAGAGAGATCTCGCCTGTGCCAAATGTCCAACCATCTCCTGTTCTCTGTGCAAGAACAACGCACATCCGGGAGAAGACTGCTCCGAGCACCAATCAGTGCTTGAACTACGAGAAACGGCGACTGCGAGCGGGTGGCAAACGTGTCCAGGCTGTCATGCCATCGTCGAACTCAGCCAGGGGTGCTACCACATCACCTGTCGCTGTTCGACACAGTTTTGTTATCTGTGCTCTGCGCGATGGAAAACGTGCAGTTGTCAGCAGTGGGATGAGGATCGCCTGCTGGACGACGCAGAGAGGAGGGTGCGCAACGAGTTTGGCGATCGGGCAGCCGAGGCACAACCCGCGGTGCACGCAGACCGGGTCTTTCAACGAATGGAGGCTCTGCGCGAGAATCATGAATGCCACGCTCACTATTGGAGGTACAGACATGGATCTGGACGGTGCGAGGAATGTGGCGATTTCTTGCGTATTTTCTTGATGGTGAGTCACTCGCCTGGATACGCTTTGGATATGATGGGCTGAATCAATGTTCAAAGCGCTGCCTGAATTGCCAGACTCTAGCATGCAGGCGATGCTCCGTCAATCGACTATAAAGCGATTGGCTTATGATCGGGTAACAAGTGCAGGTTGCTCCCCAAATACTTATCTAGTGTGCACGATAACGATGCACGATGCACGACTGCTGTAACCTTACAAATCGGCGTAGATAAGTGTAGATTTACAGTAACGGATCTTGCTCGGACTACTCCGTGCACGACTGTGCGACATCGGAACTAGTCACCTCGTCTTCCTCTTCAGCATCCGTTGTCTTGCGTTTTCTTGCCCTCGCCTTCGACTTAGCGCTCCTGCCTGACGTACCCTTCCCCACCTTTTCCTTGTGGTCGCGATATTCCCGGATGACATTCCGAATGTCGTCCACCATACCCTTTAGCATCTCTTCTCTCCCAGGGTTGCCTTCCTCTTCCCCACTGGCTCCCGAACCAGCCCCAGTCTCTGATAACTCATTCAACACTTTAATCTCATACTCCCAGACCTCGACAGCTTCGAATGTTGGGGTCTCGAGGACGAGCGGGATATTTCGGACTCGAGGGTCAGAGAGAATAGTGAGGAATGCTGACAGACCGAGTGTACCTCTGGAAATGCAAAGGTACAGAAAAGAAAAGAGAAAATAGGTCAATCGGGACGACCTTGTGGTGAATGGCTGCATACAGTCCGATGTTTTCGTGCCTATCCTTCTTTGACCCAAGGGGTGTCTTTGAGTCATTGAGGTGCATCCCACGGAGGTGTGATAGCCCGACTTGTTCGTTGAACAGTGACACTGTCAGCGGGGTCTACGTAAGTTAATGGTGCATATCATGCGATCATGCCCTCACTCGTTTCACTGCCAGTGATCAAGTAATCAAAAAGAGATAATCTCCAGGTTGAGATGAGACTCACTCCCACCCTGCTTTCGTAGAGATATCGTAACCCTATGTGATATCAATGTTTGTCCAGATAGGTGACAAGGTCACTCACGGCCGCGTACAGATGACCTACACAACCTCACCATCAGCTACACAAATTCGAGCAGAACCAAGCACTTGCATGTATCAAGACACACTCCAACCCTCGATTTGTCCTCGACCTGTTCAATAATATCCCGCAACTCTGTAAATTGAGAGCCTATGATGTTCTTGGCACCAGACTAGTGAAAGCGTATTATCATCGACGGTCGGTGTATATGGAATTGAAGGACAGAATTCACCATGTTCTCAATGACGGTTATTATGGATGAAGTCTCCTTGTGTGCCCTGTTCAGACACCGGGCTATATGAGATATAGATTCTTCTTTTGTTGCATTCCCCACAGTGGAGCCCGGGCTTTCCGGACGCGAGAGTACATAGCATACGTGAGATCCCTAGAAAGAAGAAATTTAAACTCACTGGAAGTTGTAAAAGATCAAGCCGAGTCGTTCGCATCGCTGGAGATCATCCAGAAAGCATTCGTACGATTTTTCGCGTTTCGCTCTAGGGTTATAGTACGTCGTGCTCGAACCCGTAGTCCTCGGGGGCGCATATATACGCTACTCACTCGTCAGGGTTTGCAAGATTGATGAGGTAGCTTCCATGAGGTAGAATATATCTTGGATCATAGCCGAACTCATTCATGCGTGCCTTGAAAACCGTGACGTTGTCGTCTGTTAGCGGTGGAGAAGACCATTTGCGCTGTGATTTCACGAATAGAGCGAACGCGTTGGCCCTGAGATAGTGCGTCGAGCCATTAACGCTCGGGGCGAAGGAAAGGAGACACCAAGCGTACCTAACACGCGCCGCGTTCACGATCGTGTTTTCCACACCCCCAGCCGCGGAGACGTGCGCCCCCACTTTCCAGGCCGAGGATACGCGTGGAGCGAAATCAGATGGTTTGGGAAAAGGTCGTTCCTTCTTTTTCCGCGCTTTGGGTGGCAGTTTCGTAGGACTGGCATCCGCAACGTTCTCTGCATGCACGTCTGCCTCGAAACATCCATGTAATTTAGGCTCATGGTCACTCACGTTCAGGTTCTGTGTCAGCCATCGATGGTGCACGTTCGTCTACTCGGTGTTGCTTCCTAGCGCGTTTGATTGGCCGGCTTGAATGCTCTCCTTCGATTAGTGGTTTGATATCCAATGGTTTGCGTTTGGGCTCATCCTTGGCCGCTAGCCGAGTCGCTCGTCTGGTCTTCACCATCCAGGCAGGAGTTAGAGGGCAAGCAGTAGAATATTCGAATGTTCGTAGCTGAGATATATACGAGGCGAGAACTCGAGTGGTGGCAGAGCGCCGAGCCACTATTAGCATATGATGTAACTGAATGGAACCAAGAGAGTTCCAAACATCGACGTTCAGAACGTTCAACTCTCGAGTCTGGCGAATACTACTAGGCGCTCCAAAGCCACGGCGAACGCCCCTGGAGACAACCTACGACTAGCGGACCATGATTGTGTAGTTGTGATGGCGGACGGGAACACGGTAGTGAGTACTACACCGGCGGTTGATTGATCCTCGACGCGATGCGCCGTTTTTATGCGGACTTATTTTCGGCAGTTGGTGCATACTAGGCGTGGTTGTTCCAATTCTCAACTGAGTCGGATCAACACGTCGACATCATGGTGTCTAATCTGGTGATTGCCAGCAGGCCCAGGGGCTTCCCGCAGTTCAAGGACGTGCTACGCACCATACTAATCTTGATCACACACGTAGACTTGCCTGGATGACATCGTCTGCAAGTATCAATCACTGTCATGATCCCGGCCCAAGGTTCGAGCTTCCAAACAAGAGCATGGTATATTCACCTGATAACATATCGAACGAACCCGTCTGTGCATTTCTCAGGCCCTGCTCCTCTTGAAGGCCCTCCATGACAGGCACCAGATGGCACTCAACAAACCGGCTGGCGGCAGTAGCCAACTCACCATCCATCCCCATCCCGCCGCCCTCTCTAACTTTCCGATACATGTCATCACCTCTCCGTCGAGATCCGTAAGCGAACCTGAGTTGTCTATGACCATGTCGGCGTATGTGACTTTCGAGGTGATCGAAAGCTGCGAATTGAGTCGGGAAGACGCATCAGCGCGGGTAGAGTTGTCTCGGGCCATGAGACGTTGGAGTTGGAGTTCCGGCGAGCTACCGAGATCGGGTTGGTGTGAAAACCAGCACGCGATAAGGGAGAGCTGATGCGCTGATGACCCGGGGAACGCACCAGTACACGACGACAACTTTCCCCATCCACTTCCACAGCCCTCCTTCAATCAGCAGCGGCACGTCCACCACGACCACCTTTTCTCCCCTCAGCCAGGCCACGAGAACGCTCCACAGGATCGCTCGGGTGACAGCGGGGTGGACGATCCCGTTTAGAATTTTCCGCTGCTTTTCGTCATTGAAGATGATGGTGCCGAGTTTCTTGCGGTCGATGGGGCAGGTACGCCAGTCCTCTCGCTCACTTGCATCTCCTGTGGTTGAGCCTGAGCGGGTCGTCGGGTTTACGGAAGAGAGCAAGAGTACGCCTTTGCCGAAAGCGCTGACGATCTGCTTGTGTGCGCGAGTGCCGGGCTCGACGACTCGCCTCGCGATTAGGTCTGCATCAACGATTGGGATGTCATGTGAGGCAAGGAGCGCCGCGACTGTAGATTTGCCCGTTGCTATACCACCTGTGAGACCTACGACTACGAGTTGGAGGAAGTAAGGTGCCAGTCTAAAGATGTAACGTTAAAAAAAAATACCGAGCATCCGAGTACCGTTGGGCTGATTGATGGGATACTGTCCTCCAACAGGTTGTAGTCGATCCAACTCAACTCCCCGAGGCCGCATTCGAACACGAGGCACTGCTGCTGGCCTTCAGCAGACTCCCTAATTCAGCCTAGTAGTAGTATTTTGCCTGGACCAGTGGACCTACATCCATGGTAACGCCGTGGACAATACTCCACCCGCAGGTTGCTTGCCCTCCCGACGATTCGGCCAGTGAGTCAGCCCCAGTGTCTAATCAATTTCGATCATTACTAAACTCCGGGACAACCATGACCCCCGTCACGCTACACATTCCAGCGAAGGTCTTACCGCTGTTCCATTGCATAGGCTGATGCTGACTGTATCCCAGAAGCGAGCCAATGTCATGCCGCTCACGGCTCAAGGATGAAGCCATACCCAGTATAAGTCTGAGAGAAACGTTCGAATGTGCATACCACGCCTACGGAGGCCTGCTCATACGCCTTGTTGGTCAAATCGAGACCCCCATTTCGTCGTGTTTTAATCCTCTGATCCTCCTCCGTCTGTTTGTGAACTGTAAGGGCTCTGACTGGCGCTATGAATCTCTTTCAAAACCAGAGTCAAGCCAAGGTCCAAGAAGGTGGGCCTGTCCCAGATAAATTACGCGACAAGCCTACGGAGCATGCGCATTCTATCGACCAACCATGCGATCCCTCTTCCGAGGATTGTCGGACTCTTCACGACGTAACCGAGAATCCGAGCAGTCCAGTTCCGGAAAAGGCTCAAGTAACAGATCTGGAAAAGGCTCAAGTAAAACTCACTGGAAAATACGCCAAGTATGCGGGCGAACCACCAGATGGGGGCTTCAAGGCATGGAGCGTTATCCTTGGGTGCGTGGGCTGCTGTTCTCGACGCGGAGTTCGGTGCTCAGATAGCGATCGTCTCTACGTGCAGGACCAGCCTGACAATGTGTGCGGCGTGGGTACTCTTCCGTTCTGATCGCGTTTCGTTTGTCCGACCATATGATTAATAGATTTGGAGTTGCCAATGCATGGGGAGTGAGTACCTGATATTCTGCAGTTGTTAGGCGGGCTGACGTGTGGCAGATCTTTCAAGCATATTACCAAGAAGTGACGCTCCGTCACGAAACCCCATCAACTATGTAAGGCTCCCTTGTCGCCCCTTACTTATTCATCGTTATTGACGCCGTCCTCAGTGCATGGATCGGTTCTGTGCAGGTATGTTGGCATATGCCTTCCATGAGATTTCGCTGACGATCGAACCCAAATTACTTGCTTCCTCATCTGGAATTGTTAACATTTCTATTGGGCGTTCAAATCGGCACCACAAGTATGCGCTTGTCTTTCTCCCGGGGCTCGTCATGGGGCGATTATTTGACATAGGATACTTCAAGATAACATACTTCATCGGCAGCTGTCTCCTAGTTGTTTGTACCTTCCTCGTCGCGGAGTGCAAGGAATATTGGCAGTTTTTCTTGGCGCAGGGCCTGGGCGTCGGAGTGAGTTCTACATTTGTGCCACATGTGTGTACGCTTACTCATTTCTGCTGTGGCGCCACGCTATCCTGTTGAGTAGCTGGCATGTGGTATATTATTCGGACCAGCGCTGGGGGTTGTGTCACATTGGTTTAAGAAACGAAGAGGCATAGCGCTTGGTTTCACCGCTATTGGGTCCTCAGTTGGAGGGACGATATTCCCGGTCGCAGCACAAAATTTGATACCTCAGATTGGGCATGTTTACCATCATTCTCTTTCTTCCTCGAGCGATTCTCATCGTCGGCTGATTAGATTCAAGTGGACGATACGCATTTTTGGGTTCATATTACTCGCCATACTCGGCGTGGCGAACATTGTAAGTTCTCGCTCCGCACTTGCTCATTTCACGACAACTTTGACGGGGCACGATACAGACACTGGATAGACGGCTCCCACCTCAAAATGTGAAGGGTGGCCTGCTTAATTGGGCTGCACTCAAGAACCCAGCGTATGCTCTTTATTGCGTTTCGGGTGTAATAAACTTTATGGGGTTGTATATCGGTGGGTTTCGTCTCTTTCATCTACTGAAGGGACGTGGTTGCATGTGCGTGACTGACGCGGATCGAATAGCGTTGGTCTACATACCCATCAGCGCCATTCAAGTAGGCATCTCGAGCGATTTTGCGTTCTATTTCATCGCTATCGTGAACGGAGCCTCTGCTTTCGGCCGGATCTCGGCCGGACTGCTTTCGGATCGATTTGGTGAGCGTCGCCTCCCTTTGCAACGGGGCACGTCTGTTGGACTCTACCATTGACAATGGACGGAACAGGTTATATCAATATCATGATTCCATTTCTTACCCTGTCTGCCACCATGACGTATGCGTGGCCATATGTAACAACTAAAGGCGGGCTCAGCGCGATCGCTGTGATATACGGGTGCGTCAGAACGCATACTTCCGTTCTTTGTACGAGATGGCGCTGATCTGTCTCCTCGGGCAGTTTTGCGAGCGGGACCTACGTCTCTCTCCTTCCGGGGCCCGGTATTGCCATGGGACCCATCGGCGACGTCGGACGACGCACGGGGCTCTTCTTGACTTTCTCCGCCTTTGGCGTGCTCGCTGGACCGCCGATATCTGGTGCCATCGATACCGCTACTGGTGGCTTCAAGGACGTGGGGTTCTATGCGGGTGAGTGTGCTTCGGCTCCCTCTGGTTCCGAGCAGCATTTCTGAGGATGGATTAGGCAGCATGACTCTATTCTCGGTGTGCCTGCTGGTGTTGGTGCGGTATTTTCATCTCGGCAGGTGGTGGGGGAAGTTCTGAGTGGACCTCTGTTCCACATGGAACGTGCGATGGTCGTGGGGGCGACACGTATGGTATGCGATGCATGCACGGGCGACGGTGGGGAGTACAGGAACGATCTTCGTACGTGGGGTACAGCCTATACATATGTATACACCTAGTAATGTTTAACACCGAAGTGCATAGAACTGACGTTACCTTTTCGTCGAACAGCACACTTTAAATTTGACTGCTCGACAAAGGCACCGAACGAGGCTTTGACGTAGCAACTACAAGGATTCCGTTCAAATCAACTGTCCCCTTCAACGATTACAACACAACCAGGGGAACCATATATAATAGCAACCAGGTAGATAATGTAGCACGGTATCAGTAATGGACACATGAGACCAGATGAATGAATCATGGCATACGAACAGGCGAAAAGCACCTCAGCGAAGAAGAGGAGAGCGAGTGGGACTATCGAAAGCAAGTCGCGAGACAGGGAATCGATCGGGGGACAGATATATACACTATTATGCAAGAAAGAAGAAGAGATGTAGATGGCGAACGAGCGTGACTTGTGTGTCAAAGGTCAACAAAAGGGGATATCAATGATGGAAAAAAGGAAGGCATAATATGTTATCGAATATGAAACGGATGTCACATGGAGAAATGTTAGGCTGGCGGCGGCGGCGGTCCGTGCGGGGGCTGAGCTCGCCCATATATAGGCCGAGGGGATGCCACCGCCAACCGTAAGTCGTACCCCAACCCAGCATCAAATGGCGAGAACGGCCGAATGTCTAAGTGAGGGTTGGACACGGGAGAGGCCACCCGCCCAGGTGCAGGCGGGAGAGTATCCAGCGCGCTAGCCAAGCTCACACCCAAGGTGTCATAGTACCGTCCGCGCAGATCAGCTTCTTGTGTTTCTTGGATATATTCTGCGGGAGGACGGGGCATCAATGGTGGTGGTGCCTCACTCATAGGGATTGCCGTTGCGTATGGGTGGCGGGACGGGGGTTCGTCTGCCGCATGGCCATTGGTCGCTTGTTGCTCGGCCTCGTATTTGACGCGTAGCTGCGCTTTCTCCTCGGCTGCTGTCAAGGGCTTGAAACCGTTCACTGAGGGAGGGACGGGTGGGGCACGGGCACCGTTGACACGAGGAGGGCTCGTCGGCCGCTCCTGTTGCCCATGCTGTTGTTGTTGCTGCTGCAGAAGTCGTGCAACTCTGTCCTGTTCCTCGAGGCGCCTTCTCAGGATCTCCTTCTCCGATAGCCCACTCCCTTCAGGTGGCGGGCCAGCGTATGAAGGCGCATTTCCTGTATCCGATGGAGATGAAGAGTGGTCTCGGCCCTGCGCTTGTGTTTGGGCCTGAGCAGCGAGCGCTACAGCATCCTGAGCTTCGTAGTGCCTCCTTAACCTCTCTTTCTCGTTCAGGTAATGGGGTCGACTGCTGCTACCCGAGGCCTCAAACGGAGGAGGCATGTCCGACCCGCCTGCCTCACCTGATCCGTCAGCCTGTGGGAAAAGGCTGTCATAAGTTACAGGTGCAGCAACTCCAGCTGAAGGGCCAGCACCGAAACTTTCCTGGGGTCCAAATTGCACGTTTTGATTTCGATCCACAGCGAGCTTAGCCTCGTGATAACGCTTAAGGGCCGCTTTCTCTTCCTCTGCAGAAGGATAGTGGGGTACTCGCGTGGTCGAGGACGGAGGTGATGGCGGCGTAACCTTACTGTTCGGCGTGCTTGGGCCATTGTTTGGATTGGACGACATCGAGGAAACTGCTTGTTGATACAAGGCGGCCCCAGCTGAGATGGCAGGACCAGGGACGACGCTGGGCAAAATTGGTTTCTCACGGGAGGGCGGAGAGTTGGCCTGTGAGCCGCTCCGGCTATGGGTGGACGGCGAGGAGACTCCAAACGCTTGTGTGTGTTTTGCAGTTGCTTGAGCATGTTCAAACAATCGGATCTTTTCTGTTTCCGCCGTTGGCCAAGGAGATGATGACTTTTTGGATGTGGCGCTAGGGGAGGATACACTGGACGGGATCTGATCGTCTCTGTCAGTTCTAAAGTCGATAAATGAAAAATCTCTATCTTACATCGGTACCCGTCGTCGTACTCGCTTTGGCAGCTTCTCCTTGGACCCTCTGCCTTGTCTCCACAGCTTTCTCGTATAGCATCCTCTTCTCGTATTCAGCAGTAGGCCACGGCTTTTGCGTACGTGTGGGCTGCGTCGCTGTCAATACCTGGGGGCTAATCCCTTCCGCAGCGTCCCTCTCGCTGTAATTCGTAATCGTTAACCGGTTTGCACTTCCACTTGGTCGTCTTCGCGTCCTTGGCTCGGCGACGCCCTCGGCACCTGTGCCACCCGGTGAGATATCCTGAACACCACCCAGTCCACCTCGAGAAGATGGTCGTCTTGAATGACCATACCCTGGATGGTCAGCGGTCCCTGCTACTCTCGATCCTGAACCATCTCCAAGAACTCCATGTTCATCCACGCCTAGTTGCGCGTTCGCAGTACCGTTCTGTGACGTTGGCGCGGTATGGTGCGGTACGGACTGTTTGGACGGTACAGGAGGGGAAAGAGGGTTGCTGTTGCAGTCATCGAAACCAGATGCACGGTCTGAAGTATATTGATTGTAGGACTCGGCTACCAGGGGTCGATTGACGGAGGTATTAATAGGTACAGTGGCTGCTGGACTCGAGGGTGAGGTTAGACATAGGCTTGGTGCATGACCAATGCGCCTGCAACAGACGTGGCAGTTGATCAATACAAAATACAAGGACACAGGAGTCCGAACTACATACCTGATGGCTTCTTCAGATACATTACTACAATCAGGACAACGCTTCAATCAACCCTACCCTCAAATAAAGCTCGTGCTAAACCCACTCACCGCGGCCAGTTTGATACAATGACAGGTAACTCCATCGTGACACTCTGCATCGACCCAATCCACGCCCTCACGATGATGACATAAGTAATGTCAATATGTCTCGCTGCGTTCAATGTCGTCGTCGTGTGCGTATTAGGGATCAAACACCCCAGCTCGGCTTTATGTTGTGTGCCATTATACAACGTTACGTTCAGTGGGACTTTTTGTTCGCCAATGTCTGCTACCCTAACTTGGGGTCCACTCCGTTTCGAAGTCGTTTGTGGACCGGCACGAAAGATGGTGGTTTCTTTCAGTGTGAACTCGAATCCACGAAGTACGACAGGATGGATGGCGTCGGATTTCAGGATTGCCATGACGGAGACACGGTCACCAGGCCCGTAGCATGTTCGTTCTCGCTCAACGGTGAGGTGTACGCCATCCTGATGGACAGAGCGTGATTCATGTTGGGAGTAGACGGGCCAGGTGGAGTGTAGCTCATGTTTGTCAATAATGATTGTTGTAGCTTGAGATACGACAGTCGCTTTGCGACGGTGAAAGAAACCCCTGAAGGCGGTTAGAGGGCAGGAGGTAGATTTGAGGGAAGATGACTCGCTTTTTTCCGAGCGTGCAAACTGTTGCAACGAGTTCGTATCTAATGCCAGCTGCAGGGAGCATTTCAGTGACATGGAATAAATGGAGCAACCCTACAGATCAACTTACCACCCCTATCCAAGGCAATGCTAGGCGGTATGGACTCCGGAATACGGATCAAGAAAGGGAAATCTTGCTATCAACACCACCACAATGATCAGAAGCACCTATCCAGAGTCGTCACATTACGCACAGATTGTAACACTGAATAGTCCTCGCTTGACTGCCAAAGCGGGACGGGGCTGGGACCGACATGGTCGAAGTAGGAATTCGCTTGACCTCCGCCGGGGAGCGTCTCGATCTTCTTGAGCTCGACCCGTACCCATTTGGCTTTGGCGCCTGTAGGTCCCACGCGGATTTCGACAGCCTACCACGAGTTATGGAAGAAGGGTTCGGGGGTCAGAGTATGAACATTGTTGGAATTGGATAAGTGTGAGATTGCAGGTAGGGGTAACATGAAACGGAGGGAATGGGTCAGGAACAGACCAAGGGGACTGTCGAGAAAGGAACGCATACCCCTTTGACGGCAGCCTGCGGTCGGTCCCTCGCACCGGGCGGAATTCCAGGATAGCCTAGTCACCACGCGTTACGGGTCAACCATATCATTGCCGACCGCAACCGTAGGCACGAGGTTTGAGAAAAAAAAATCCATGATCCAACAAAGTCGCAGAACAGGCAAAGAGCACGGGCGCGCAAGCCAAAACGTCAACTCGTGAAGAATCTCAAGGAACACAACAAACTCACCAACTACAAAGTCTACGTTAGGAGGGGGTTGGAGGGCGCTTGATTGCAAGCCACGTAAGCCACGTAGGTGGGTGATTTGAAAGATTTCTCGTACATCCTCACGTTCGCCATATTTTCGTTGTTGCTCTACCAATGACGAGAAGCTAGCCTTGTACCACTGGAATCGGAGAAATGTAGAAAGATGTGGAAAAAGAGACTCGAAAGAGGTAAACGAACGTTTAAAGGAAAGAGAGAAACAGCACGAGGGTCCGTTGGCCTCCGAAATAGGTATTAACTCGCAAACTGGTGTGGTGAATTATAGCTCAGCGGTTCAACGTCGTCGCCGCGTGCCCGTGTCGAGCTTCAAGCGTTCATTAGCGCGTTCTGGCGGGAAGGAAGATAAGTGAAGATCGTTGCAGGGCGCAACCTAACCGTGCGTAGTGAACGTCGTCAGCACAGCCCTGCATCTCACACTGACACTTGGACCAATCATAATCATATATCAGCAGACTAGCAGTAGTGTAGTACTAAAACTTGAATTCCTTGCCCTTCCTCATTTCTCGCTCCTTGTCCATCTTTTGCTTCTTCTTCGCCATCTCCTTCGCCACCATATCAGAAAAGTCTTCCTTCGACCCAGTGACACCGGCAGATCCACGTGAGTGTTGTTCGTACTTCCGGCGGAGCTCTTCTTCCGAGAGCCCCTCCAACTCTGAAGTATCCAACGAAACTTCCACGCCATTTGCTTTCCGCTGCAGTGCCATCCGTTCGTTAGTCAAGAGAGTCAGGGATCTATCTAAATGCGTACCTTGGTCCCTCTCTCATCTCCCAAGACAGGTATCGGTGCTCCAGAGGCCCCAGCGACAGCAGCAATATCGTATCCTCTTTCGCTGCCCATAAGTCCTCGCACCGACGTTTGCTTTTCTGGAACGACCTGGTACAATGTCCGTGGTCCGGTGTCTTCCTCTCTCTCCCTTGACGGTGCTGTCTTGCGGAGCTCCAAGAAATCTGGCGTCTCGAGGCCCCCTGCGACAGTTGATACGACAGAAGTAAGACCCGAGGGTGTTTCGAGGCCCGAGGGCGTTTGTAAGCCATCCGCAGGAGCAACAGCCTCGGGAGCCTCTTCGGCTTCCTCCTCCTCCTCTTCCTCCTCCTCTTCCTCCTCTTCCGCGGGTGTTCAGTGGATACGCCAATCGCCAGTAATACTAGGGACCTACCTTCTTCGGGCTCGAGCTCACCCCATACGTTCTTGTCGATTGGCTCGCCCATCTGAAGGGATTGAGTAAGTAATAGGGTATTCTGACAAGCTTGTCAATGTACGTACATTAACTTCACTGACTTTGGGCAATACGCCGAAGACGTCACCATAAAGCGGTCGGTTGTACTCGTCTAGAGGAGGCTTGCCCCATCCACCTGGATGGAAACCCCACTGCGCGCCTTCTGGTATAGGCGCGTTCAGGCCTGGTATGCGGAGTGTCGGATAGCTTGGTGGGGGACCAAATCGCTGCATGCTAATGAGCCACGGGGGAGGCGCTAGCGGTGGGATGGACAAGGCTTCCACTAGCTCGGGTGACAGATCACCAGGCCGCTTCTCCTTCAATGATGTCTCGAATTCTTTGCCCTCATAATACCTATGCAGGATAGGGTCCAGGTCGATATATACTGGAACCGAAAATGCACTCACATTTCTCCAAAGCCCGTCACCACGGGCTTTGTTGCAAACTTGAAGAACGCATCGTGCAGTTTCTGATAGTCGATATCCACCTTTCCCATCTTGGGTTGAACCCGCTCCCTTGTCTTCGCTTTGAGCGACATGTTTGCCTCCTTCTCTTTAATCGCATCCCTCATTGTGGCAATGCCAGTGTCTGCGATATATGCCGGCAGCTGGAACGGCGGCTTTTCAATACCTCTCTTTCCCTGGAGGTAGTCCCTCTTCGCACTCCAGTGGGCAGGGATTGGCACAGTATTCCTATAACACTTGAGATGTAAGAGCAATCTTGGATCTGCGGCGGAGGGATCCGTCCACTCGACTGCTTCAGGTTTTGGAACGAGCTGTTTGAGTTCAGCGATAGTCAGTCTGGAGAGTTTGCGTTGCTTCTTTTTCGAGAGAGGCTTCTTGGGGGCATCTGAAACATCCGAACCCGCGTCGGAAGCCATGTCGTCGTCCGAGTAGATGACTTCGCCTTTAGTGGGCTCAGAACTCTGGACCTAAACATGGAAAGAAGGAAGTTAGCCTGATATTGTCGTAGGATTGGGTGTAGAGAGACGCACCTCCGAGAGGTCAGTGGGAGCTTGGAACTTGGCAAAGATGGCGGAAAAGGCCTCAAAGGCCGAGTCTTTGACGTCCAGCTGCTCAACAACGTACTCGACGTTATCACTGAATTCTACCGAGCGCTCTCCCCTCACGGAGATGTCTCTAATCAAGGCGGCGCCATTTGGTTCCTGCGTGAACAGATATGCGGCGTGAGTCACCGTCAGCGCGCATACAGGTAGATACAGCTCACCGGCGTCGTCTGGTCTGAGGTAGCAGCAGCCTTCTTTTGCTTTGCCTTGGCGCGGCGTAGCTGGTTTCTGGATTTAATGGCCTTTGCGTTTGCATTAGAGGTTGCAGTTATACCGTTCACTGCGGTGGGCATGGTTGTGATCTCCTCTATCAGTTTTTTCCTGTCGTGATATGTCTCGAGAACGTCCACGGTAATGGGGAGCGGGCCACCGACGTCGAGGTGAGTACTAAATGAGCGAAAGTCTAACCGCTTAGCGGCAGCAGGTTTCTTCTGAATGATTAGGTAATACGTGGGGGGTGATGGAGGGGTCTTCTAAATCACGTGAATCTACAAATTTTCTCACGATCCAGGCCGAAGCCTGTCGTCCGAAAAGTTTGACTGCTTTTCCCCCACGACTACAACGACCGGATGGCTAAGAAAAAGAACAAGCAGGTAAGTCTCCCTCACCGCATTCGAGTTTCATTTAATCTGACTTGTCGCTATTAGATTATCCGGCCCTGGTGCTGGTATTGCGAACGCGAGTTCGAAGACGAGAAAGGTGCGTTTCAGTCCTCCTTGAATGTGACCGTCATCTTGACTTGTACTGCAACAAAGTTCTTATGCAGCACCAAAAGGCGAAACACTTCAAGTGTAACATGTGCCCTCGCCGCTTGAACACTGCGGGAGGTCTTGCAGTCCACATTCAACAAGTACACAAACTCGAACCTGAGAAGTGAGCAGTATTAACAGCTCCTCTCGATCCGTTGCCGATCTCACATCTGATTTTTTCCAACAGCCTTCCACGAATCGAGAATGCGCTTCCTGGCCGTGATGGTTACGAAGTTGAAATCTTTGGCATGGAGGGTATTCCAGCACCTGACGTGGCAGACTATAAACGTCGCAAAGAGATTGAACTTGGTCTCGCAGCTGGCTCAATTTCTCAACCACAGCCTAAGCGTCCGAAGGTGGAAAATAAACCTCTGTCAGAGGAAGAGCTCCGTGCGCAGCTTGAGGCGCACAAAGCGCTCATGGGTGCTAGTTCTAATGATGCTACCGCGGCTATTGCCCCAAGTACGTCTGAGGGCGGAGCGGTATACGGCGCGCCACCTCAGGCTTACTCGGCTCCGCCCATGCCTGCCATGCCAGTCCCCCCGACAGGAATGTCGCCATCCCCTGGGATGGTCCCAGGTGCGCAACCGGGTCCCTTCGTCCCTCCAGGAGCATTCCCAGGTGCGCCACCTCCATTCCCTCCTTTCCCTGGTATGGGTATCCCTGGTGCATCCGGCTTTCCAACTGGGTGAGTCCATGCCTCGCCTGCAAGGTTTGTCTGGTCTCATTTAATTGATGCTGACAATTCCCTTCTACCTTGTATTCGTATAACATGATGATATACTAGACTACCACCTGGATTTTCAATTCCCCCTCCAGGTGTGATGGCCCCTCCACCTGGTATACTCCCTCAAGGTACGCCTCCTTTCCAACCAGGCATGTCTCGTCCACCGCTTGGGCCTCCTCCGGCATTCGTTCCTGCTGGTTCACCTTTCCCTGTATCCGGCATAAATGGAACTGGGCCACCGACAATTCCTGCCGTGGGAAGTGTTACGCCTACACCAGCGCCACAAGCAAAACCGGTACCGCCTACAGGGTCAATGTCTGCCCAAAATCAGCCACCGCCACTTGTGCTTCCAAATCCAGCCATGGAACAAAAGTATACGCCATTTAAAAAGAAGACAGAGCTCAAATATGCAGATCCTAATTTCTCTCCTGTATGTTTCCCCTCTTTCGGTGTCGATCTACAATGACTCAGCTTTGTGCGCTACATAGGAAGAGAAACGTGCACACACGGTTAAATATTACTTTGCCAAGGAATTGACAATCCCTGCGTCGTCACCCTCAGCAATTGTGGGTCTTGCTCCGGAGGAAATGAGGGGAAAGAAGCGTGCGAGGGCTGAAGATTTCCTGTAGACTGTTCTGCGTCGGTCTCGGTCTTCTTTGCGAGCGTTGCAGGTCGCGATGAGTGGATGGTTTTTTTCAGGTTTCGGGCTCAGGTCATGTTGTCGGGGGTCGTATCCGGGAAGGGGAGTTGAGCAGATGAACTGTTGTACGAAGACAGACGATGGAGACTCGATGACCCAGTCCGTCCCATCCATCTTTACTATCCTCTATCCCCGAATTTCCCGCGCTCAGCTGATTATCTTCACCTTTACTTCCTCGAACACCATCTCCCCCAAGTGGTTTGTTGTCAAAACTTGCCATGGACACGATGCTCAATAAGGGCAAAGGACATGTATGCTCATGTGGTATGAACTCCGAGTTTTTCACTGTCTGTCTCACATCTCGTTTGCCCCCCGTAATGTTCACCTTGGTGCCAACCTGTGGACGTTACAGTCCGTATGTGTGCGACACGGTCGGTCTGGTCTCTCATGGCTTCTCTCCCCCCCTCCCCTCCCCTTATTTTCCCTTCGTTTCTTCCTCTTGTAGATCGATGTTTTCATTATCGTTCTAATATGAATATACCGTTGCTAGTTATGACAGTCGTTAATTCTTATGGCCCGTCACGATTCGCTCATTACGTGCGTTCACGTCAAAACAAGTATACTCATCCTTGTTTCCGGGATGTGCAAGTATACGCGTGCAGGTGGACCTGTTATGCGTACCTGCACGACATATTTGCCCCCCTTGCTGTCGACTTTGCCTTATCCAATACGGTCGCCAATGGAAAATGACTCACGAGCACACTCCCGCGGGAGTGAGATATCGAGAGGCACATTAAAGGGAACGAGCGACGGGCTATAGTACAAACGGTATCAGGTGTAAGTGTATACGAGGGGCGCGTACCCCAGTCATGGATCCGACTCCAAGCTGTAATTAACACCAACACGCATTGCTGCTACACGTCGCAATTATTCAAGTATTTGATCCGAGCTGCAATAGCCAACTCTTACCATCCAACTATCTGAATCATGGAATAGCGAAGCGTACAAAGTGCCACGTTTTTCCCTGAAAGTATGTTGAGGTGATAGACTGGAGTATCAGAGCGGTTTCAAGTTTGAGACAGTGATTTCCATGGGTGGCCACTGTGCCCTCGTTCCATCAGCATCGGAAATGGGGCTTCTTCTTGGAATAGTATCATCTCCCAGCTGAGGTACCCTTGCGAGGGGATGGCGCCTCGGTTTCATCGCTGCTGAGTTGGATTTTCAAGCCGGCAAATGAGAACACCAGCAACTTGGGTATGCTTAGCCCCACAAAGTGAGATTACGAATCGTGTTCGACACGGACGGACTTCGCTCGTAGAGCCGCTTCGCTATCAATTCACCGCCAACTTGAATGAGTCGAACATTAGACTCTTGACCCTTTGTTTCGAGAGACATCACAAGGAACCGCCGAACGTCGCAGTGGAACCGGTGAATGTACCAAATGTCACTGTGGGGTCGTAAAATGTGAGTTAATGAAGATATACCTTAGTTTCGAACCTCAGCCAGCACCAGGAGCGAACAGTATAAAGTTCGAAACCGCATCAACCTATAGTCCGGGTGTTACCAAGATGCGGCGCTTTTTTGGGCCCAGAAATGTCCCCCGGAACACTTCGTATCGACTGCTTCATTTTGATGTGGTGTGAATATTTCATGTCTCCGCAGCACCTTGTTCAGATCTGTACCAACTTTTCCCAAGACTTGAGTTCACTGGCGATCAGTGCCGGTGAGCGATGTGGATTGTATATGTGAGAAGGTAGAACGTCACGCGTCACGGTTCTGTTCATCATGATGAGCAGAGTAGGAACTTATGGAAAA
>JBBPKV010000041.1:9760-31151 GCA_038089455.1 Tylopilus cf. leucomycelinus
GAGACGAAGGCCGCTGCGCTCGATACCAGCCAGCGCGACAGCCAAGGGCTCGCACAAAGAGCCCTCCTCGAACGAGACCGAATCGGGCAAACGGTGAAGCCACTCTGCAGGATGGAGGTGCCACCTAATGAGTGTCCCTGTTGAACGCGAGATTCAATGCTGCTTCTAGTTCACGACATTTAACGTACCGTGGAAAGGGGGGGTGGAGAAAAAGACAACATCAGGACCTGCGTATTCTGTGGGAACGTTGAAGCTAGAATATCGTTTCGGCACAGCGTACATGCATTATATCTTCCGATTCTGCAGTAGTCACACGATGGTTTAGAGCAAGGTACACCCGCCTCGATCGCGACGCGATCACCTAAATGTTTCACTGAGCTGCCAGATCATCAAGTTCTACCATGGTGCATGCATACCCGCTCTCCACTGTGTGACACCATCTCCAACCTCCACGACTTCGCCAGCGGACTCATGGCCAGAGCCGCACTGTAACGGGTCATTTGGGTATCCTCTCGGGGATAAACACTGAAAGAACTCACTTCGTCCGTCACGACCATCGAGTCCCCGATACGACCATGTTTCCAAAAATGCACATCGCTCCTGTTGAACAGCAGCCAACGTTGATGGAACGTGAAACAGTGACCATCGCACGTACCCACAAATCCCTGTGGCACGTACATGGACCAAAACTTGACCAGGGCCAGGCTTGGGACGTGGTTTTTCGACAAGATGGATTTCATGTCCAGGATTGTAGAATGCTGCGATATTAGCATCCGGAGAAGGTATCTCGTTTGGCTTGAGGACACGAAAAGTGGGGTCATCGAGGACCTTGTGAGGGCTATAGATGTCCGCAAACCCACCGTCAGGCATCGCAGAGGTATGAGGGCTCCGTCGATTAACGACAACTGATGTGAACCTGATATATACCTGCAGTCATCGATGCGGACATTGGGCGCACGGCACTAGTAGTAGCACAGGTCAGCAGACACCTTGGATTGCTGTTCAGAGGCTTGGCCCGAGCCGCCCGACACGAACCTTTTACAGCGAGTGCTTGCTAACCTTCTTGACTATGCTATTAATCGGTCTCGAGCAACTTATGATACTACAGGAATGTATGTGGACCTATCGTACATTGCGCTCCTCCGAGTCAAGGATACATCCATTGGGAACAGGGTTGGTGGTGAAGCTTTGAAGTTTCAAGCCGCACGTAACGACTCAACCCCGCGTCAGCATCATTGTACCGTAGGGCTTTACGAACCGATGTGATGTTGCAGCAACCTTGCTGGCTATCTGTACTAGCCTAGCCCACATTTGGCGTGGAAAACAAAAACAATCTCATCTTAGAGATCAGACGGCAGCGAGAACCTGCCGACCAGGAGAGACAACACTGAGGTGAAGAGGGAGCTGCAGACTATTGATCGAGGACCACTGGAAACACGACCTGTTGGACACGTAAGCTTTGAATAGGCCCGGCCCATGCAAAGGTAATAAGGGCCTGCATAGATCGGTCCGAGGTAAATGAGAGGAAAACAGCATGATGGCGCATGTCGTGAGCCTCTCTTTATGTAACCTTGGGACGCAACTGTCATGCAGACTCCTGAGCAGGTAGAATCACCATGACCTCGTACCCGTCGACTCCAACCCTCGAGTTGTACTGCACACCCACTAGAAAATGTCATCCATTGAAGACAATTCGGTCGACACTGCGTTTTGCAGGCAAATACATCATTTTCTGTTGCAACCAACATAGTTGACTGGCCTTGATGTTGAACAGATTATGAGGTAGCGACCATAACGCGTGGTGGTATCTCGAATTTCGCGGCACAAGAATCAAAAAGGTCCGCTTTGGAACTGACATCCTTAACCATTGGGTGGGGAGGATATCGGCTCGAAAGCCGACTACGAAATGGATGATTCTTGAGGGTCGTTCCCGGGTGACGAATAATGCAGGTGAGCTTACCTCCAGAGCTCTCCCGCTTCGCCACGTTTTCCAGCACCGAGACCGGCGGCGATAGTCATGGCAGCGAGGACGTCATCTACTCCCGGGCCGCTCTCAGTTTGCGCACGTGACAAGATACCCTCAGCTTCTTCCAGATCGCTTCGTGCGGCTGCCAACTCATTGCGCAGGATGCGTACCACACCCCTCCCAACGAGCAAGGCGGCCGACGATACGGAGGGATTCGTTAACTGTTCGGTGTAAAAGGAGATGGCTGAGGCATATGGCTCCCCTGGCCATCCAAATGAGCTGGGGTGGAGGAAGTGCTCGAGGGAAAGACTTGCCGCTTGTTCCGTGGGCGCCTGTGGCAAGAGACAGGGCGGCTTCGGATAACTGTAGGACAGGCGCATCCGGATTAGCTTGAAGTGCAGTGGACAGTATTTTTCGAGCGGTATTTGGTCGAGAGAGAGACAAGTAAATGTGGATGAGGGCAGCAGATCTGCGGAATGGCTTGAGAGAGAATGGTGAAGAGATGTGAGAGGACTGCTCACGATTCGGCTCCGGCCGTGGCGGAATCACGAAGTGACTCGAGTGCTTCCTCGATCTCGCCTGCACGAAGGAACGCAGTAGCTGCTAGCACGGGAACGACATCCCTTTCCCATGCACCAAAGTGTTCGTCCCCCTCTGCCTCGATCTCGACGCAAAGGTCGCGGAGAGTTTCAAGGCCCTCCTCGCCCTGGGCTAGAGCGGCGACGGCGCGAAGGGCGACGTTGGCCGACTCGTTTGGGATCACGGCCAGAGCGGAGGCAGGATCACCGGCTGCGAGGTAAGCGCGGGACTTGTAGACGAGGGTCGGGACATAGTCTGGCGACGAGGGGTCGGGGACCGGTGTTTGGATGAGAGCGGGATAGGCACCGAGAGAGAACTGCTGCTTGATGTGATAGAGCTGAGCGGAATCCATGCCAGTGGGAGGCGTCACGGTCAGGTCTGAGTCCGTGGGATCGAGCGCTCTCTTCGGTTCCCTTTCTCGGCCCCACCCCTTCTTCGTGGGCTATAAGTTCCACTCGAAATTAACCTTTCCCTTCTCTCCGACCGCCCACCATGTCTGTCCTCAGCAGGTCGCTCTCCTCTCGATTCTCCACCAAGAGTCAAGCCGTGTGTCTCTTCTTTCCTCGCCCCTCGTACAAGCTCACTCTTGTCAGAATGGCCCAGCGTCGCCTGTCACCGAACAGCCTGTGTTTTCACCGTCGAGTGAATCAGCGACGGCAACGACGAAGGCCCTCAACGCCGTCAAAGACCTAGTGTGTGCACCACAACCCACGTTCTGTCGTCATTCTCACCAGTCTCTAGATGAGGCGCGCTGCTGAGGACATAAACGAATCGACACTCGTAAGTCGCCCATCCTCAGTCTCGGAAGCCAATCCCACATTTCTTGCAGTCCGCTGTCCTTGACGCGATCAATCACTCGAATGCCGTCGATGACAGAAAGATGCTGGTGAGTTTCCAACCCAGCTTCGTCTGTTGGCATTCGCCAGTCTCATAATCGATCAGCTCGAGCACATGTTGAGTTTCATGGCCAGTCACCCATCGGGCAAAGTCCAAGACCTCGCCCAGAGCTTCGTCATCAAGATGTGTAGGTACTCGTCTGCTTGACGCTTACTTTTCTTGTTCACGCCCAATATCAAGTGTACAACGATCTTGCACACCCTCCCGCGTCATACGTCGACTCTCAATACGCATTTCGTGAACCGGACGGGTCAAAAAACAATCCTGGTTGCCCTAGCTTGGGCAAGGCCGGAACCCCATATGCACGTTCTGTACAACAGGCCAACCCCCTTCCGCGCAATCAGTTACCCGATGCGGGTCTGGTATTTGATACCCTGCTTCGACGCGACGAGGTGAGATCCTATCAGCGCTAGAATCATCCCTCAAGTCTGATTCGCGTCTAGTTCCGCAAGCATCCCGCTGGGTTGTCGTCTCTGATGTTCTCTTTTGCTGCTCTTGTAATTCACAGCGTCTTCCGAACCAGTCACAGTAAACCCAATATCAACATGACTTCCAGCTATGTTGATCTGGCCCCTCTATATGGTAACGATCAAGCCACGCAAAACCAGGTACTGTTACCGAACCCATAGCTTATGGTTATACTGACGTGCGATCCAGGTTCGAATTAAAGATGGTCGGGGCTGCCTTCATCCTGATACATTTGCGGAGGATCGTTTGCTTCTCCTTCCCCCAGCTACGGCAGTGATCCTTGTCGTGTTCAACCGTAACCACAACGTAAGCTGTGAATATCCGGGCCTTGGACGCTGTGCTGATTCTTATCTAGTATATTGCCCGTCGTCTTTTGGAGATTAACGAGCGAGGAACCTGGGTGGATCCGTCCACATTGCCATCCAACTCCCCCCAGTTGCTGAGACAGGAAGAAGGTTTGTAAACTCCCTATTCTCCTAGCGGCTGCTATCTGAGAATCGTGCACGCCAGAAATATTCCAGATTGCTCGCCTTTGTAACTGCGCATGGTTTGCTGCAGTTGTATTTTCTGATTACTTCTCTACAATCCTGGGTCTCGTTCGGAAGGGCTCGAGCTGGAGCCTGGAGCCATTTGGCGAACTCCGTGGAGACGATCATCAGTTGTTTGAGCGCGGTCGCGGTAATGCATGCAGTGTCGAGGTTCGCGAATTTTTCATTGTCCTGCAGCGGAATTAACCAGTTTTTCAGTTCAATTCCTTGTACCGGTGGCACGCTACTACTTCTGTCGAAGATGAGAAGTGGGTTGCACAGCTGTTTGGAAGGCTCTTCCCAGGCAAGAATCCTGAGAAAATTACTGTCCAAGAATTCTACCAGACAGCGAAAGAACAACAGGCATCTCGGCCTGGCGTTGATCATTGGACATTTGGCGGGTCAGTCATGCGGCCAACCCCAGTCCATTACAGTTGACCTCATTGATGTGCAGTCTACAACGTCAAGAAGATCATACGTTTAAGGATTCAGATCTCGCAAGAATCCTGCAAGACTCGTGTGTAACCTTCATTGCGAGATATCTACAACCGCTTATGCCCCTGTATAGCACGTCTCATCATGCAGCTGCTTTTGGTGCCCGCGGCACGCCGGGAATCATGAAGCTGAACGAGATTATGGGTATTGAAGCCAACCGTACCTGGGGTGTTTGTTCGCTGAATGATTTTCGGAAATTCCTTGGCCTAAAAAGTGCGTGTCTATGCCCGGTTCACCCCGAACGACCGCCAACTAGGCATGACTAGCGTACTCTAGCTTTAAGGAATGGAACCCTGACGAGAGGGTTGCGACAGCAGCTGAGAAGCTTTACGGGCACATTGATAATTTGGAGTTATACGTCGGTCTTCAAGCTGAGGACACGAAGCCCGTGGTAGATGGCGCAGGTCTCTGCCCTGGCTACACCATTTCCCGTGCCATTCTTTCAGATGCAATCGCACTCACTCGTGGGGACCGGTTCTATACTCAGGACTTCACCCCTCATAATATGACGGCGTGGGGATTCGCAGATTGTCAACGTGATCCCAAAGGTTGGGGCTTTGGTTCCACCCTCGGGCGTCTGCTCCTTCGTACGCTGCCCAACGACTACGACGAGAACTCGGTGTATACTTGGTTCCCCCTCATGCACCCGGAAGCTATGGAGGCGCACCTGAAGGATCTGGGCAAGCTGGATGACTATTCACTTGAGCGCCCAAAGAAACGTGTTCCATCCACCAACGTTTCCGGCTATGTAGAGGTGGGGGAGGTACTCAGAGATGTACAGACTTTTACTTCACTTTGCGAGCACCGCGCTAGTGAAGTCATCAAGGGCACAGGGTAAGCTGGATACACCCACGCTCTTTTCCATAGCCTGACGCTCGGTCGCCCAACAGTTTCTTCTCTACGTCTGCCGACACAGCACAGAAGGAATTTATCAGCGCATTAGCTCCGTCACATGATGTTGTCGAGAAGATCGGACAGTACTTCTATAAGAAAACTGCCGAGTTGATTGTTGCTTCCTCTTGCTCGTTGATCAACACCGATACAAAAAGCGTGAACATCGTTGATGTGTTGAAACATGTACCGGTGTACTGGGCCGCCTCAGAGATTGTGCGTCTGCCTTGCATCAGACAACATGTTTTCTTATGACCGATTTTAGGCTGGTATAGCGCTTCAAGACAAACATCAGGCTGGTGTTTATACCCCTCAGGAATTGTACACCATACTTGGCGAAATCTACCAGTATGCTTACGTCCCTAAGCCTTGTTCGTTTAACTGATCAGTTTGTAGATTTATCTTCCTGGAGGTCGAGCCTGCCAAGCACATGCTCCTGAAACAGAAGATCCAGGGACACGTTGAAGAGCTGTCTCACCACATCAAAGCTTCTTTAGGCGTTGCTGGACCTCGGGTAAGTAGTTTGTGAGTCGTTTGTTGGCTTCCGCATGACAATCCCGTACTTGCCTTCGACACAGATCTCCATAGCTGGGATATTCGGAACAGTGTTCGGTAAAAAGAGAAGCGGCCGTAACGAACTCTTGAAGCGCTTGTTTGAGGTTGGCCACTCTAACGAACAGATTGTTAACGAGATCTTGGCTCTTCTGGTTGGTGTGACTGTCGAGGTATCGTTAGGTAAGTGTGGTTGTTCCATTAGAGAGTAGATGCACTGAATTTTTATTGTTTAGCCCTGACAAACGTAGTCAACCTCCTTCTCGACTCTGAGGAACATGCGACCTTCCGTACCCAGGCGAAGAGTCCCGACACCAAAGACTTTAGCGGCCTCGAGGCACATGCCATCGAAGCATTGAGTCAGTACACTATATACTTACTGGCCAGAATCTTTTTAACTCCTATGCGCAGGGATCGATCCCCCCTTTGCGGGGGCGTCTTATGTCGCTAACAAAGATCACACCGTTGGTTCTCTCGCGGTTCAAAAGGGCGAACGCCTCTTTTTGGAAGTTGCTACTGCTGGTATGAACGTGAGTGGGTTGTATGTGATTCGTCTTCTCCTTATGTGATCCGGTAACAGGAGTTAGCATTTCCGAGCCCAACCACATTCGATGCGACTCGCACGCCGCGCGAACGGTACCTCCGAGCAGATGCCGCGTCCAAGATCGTCGGTGCTGATATTCCGCCTAAGCTCGTTGCCCAAGCACTTCGGAGCGTCTTTTCTCTCCACAATGTCCGCCGTGGACCTGGTCAGTCTGGGAAACTCCAGCGGTTCCGGGACAGTTCTTTCAAAGACTTGCGTTATGTTTACCTAGATAAACAGCAGTCCCGTTGCCCTTGGCCAACATCCTTGGTTATTTTGTACGATGCCCCCCCGGCCGCCTGATCGGGTAGATTGGCGGCACAGTGCCCTGTTCTGGATAACATACTGGTTTACTGTATACCCTGTGATCCCCCGAGACTCTGGCTCGTTCGGTGTGCGCCACCAATATACGATTATGTGTTCTTCATGACTCGTCCGCCAGTATAACCAGAGCAGCACCGTTTTATTGACCAGGGGTGGCACGCCTCAGCACTTTGCCAGTTGCTCGAAGAATTGACGCGGCCATATATACTGCTGTGGTCCTGTGGCACTGACTCGCACGACCGTGGTATTAAGCCGAGTGGTGACGCAGCCTCACCGCACCTCGGATGCACGCCTGCGGTGCCCACAGCAGCCTCTTTTAAACCGCCAAGCACCTCGCCGCTTGCACGTTGACCTCTGTACCCATCTCTCTTTCTTTCCATCTAAAGGTACGTTGCTACCCCGTAGCAGTCGGGTACCAGGCTCAGCGTTGATCGATGATCACTGTCCATACGCACAGTCACGCCGGAAGCGATATACTTACATGAGAGAGATCCATCTGCTTGTGCTCATCCACGGCATGTGGGGCAATCCCGCCCATCTTGCGCACATGGACAAAATGATCCGTGAAGCCAAGGGCGCTACCGACAACGATATTGTCCCCGGGCCAGAACTGGCAGTCCTGGTAGCCGAAACCAATCGGGACGAGTCAACATATGATGGCATCGATTGGGGAGGCGAGAGGGTGGCCCAGGAGGTGAAGTATTTTTTGTTCGGCTTTCCCTCGTCCCTCCTTACCTCGCCAAAGATCTTGGATGAAATCCAGCATTACGATAACCAGGGAAAGAAAGTCACTCGTTTCTCGATAACAGGCTATAGCTTAGGTGGTCTACTCGCGCGCTACGTCATAGGGTGCGTGCCGTCCGTTCCCCGCTAGTACACCGTGTGCTGAGAGTGTCTCTTCAGAATTCTACACCAGAACAAGTTCTTCGAGAAAGCGGTGCCGGTCAACTTTAACACCGTAGCTACGCCGCACGTTGGGATACCCCGATTTCCTTCCGTGTTTTCTATGCTTACAAATTACATTGGACCGAGGTTCTTGTCACGGACTGGGGAACAATTCTTTTGTGTGGACAAGTGGTCGTCCAAGGGTAGGCCCTTGCTAGATGTCCTTGCCGATCCGGGTTAGTATGTCCTGTTTTCTTCAAGTACGATGAGATCTAAGTGTACGCGCAGACCACATTTTTTATCAAGCCCTCTTGCTCTTTCCCCATATAAGAGTCTACGCGAACGCGTGAGCGAATTAAATATGACGAGAAGCATAACATTGACCTTTCCATAGAATTAATGACCTCACAGTACCTTATATCACTGCGGTGATTGAGGAAACTGATCTATTTGCAGACTACGAGACGAACGGTCTTGAAATGTACGTGTTGGAGTCATTCGTGAGCTCTCCAAGTGCTCAGATTCCTCCAGCGAGTTCCATGACCAATACAAGCACGTGGTCAAGTCGTACGCAGTACCGTCTTCCCCACTTCCACCCCGAGAACGAGAAAAGGCAAGCTTATTCGAGAGAATCCGAAATCTCAGACCTCCAGTACCGCCTATACTTCAAAGGGATTTCCCCCTGAATCTGGTGAGTTCGTGATGCTATCATTCGGAGTGTCTGCTTATGAACTACGCCTCACTACCAGCTCGTGTACGCGCTCCTTCCAATACTGATTCCTACCTTCATTTCGCTTGCGCTTGTTCGTCTCTCTGTTGCATCACACAAGTCAAGGACACGCCTCAAGGCCCTGGAAATTGGGAGCTTGGACAAGGAAAGACTCGTCAACATTATCGCAAAGCTAGAAAGTAACGTCGAGAGCGTCGTTCTCGACATGTATGGTTCCCAGGGAAACCCTCCCTCGCCTTCACTCCCGGTTCCCATCGATGCTGCTTCGATACCACATGGCTTGGACGTAGTGGATGTCAGCCCGGATTCACAGCCTTTTCCAGCCCAGGCTCCTTCGCTCAGCCCCGTACAGCGTCGCTGCATTCAGAACTTGAACAAGATACCTCAGTTGCAGAAAGAGCGCGCATTTTTCGAGGGGGTCGTGAACAGCCATGCTATGATTGTATGTCGGGACGTCAATCGCTTCGAGTTCCATCTTGAAGGGGAAGGTGTACTACGACATTGGGCTGATCATTTTGAGCTATAGCCCTGACCATACTATTTACCTTTGGTGAACTTTGGGATGCGCACGAAGTTATTATATCGTAAATGAGGACTTGCATTACTAATAGTTCGCACAATGAGATGATAAGATGTGGGATTGTTATCTACAAAAGTGGAGTTCTGACGCATGAAAGAGCCTCGCTACACTTCACAAAAGGGTGTTGTTACCAGGGCGTTTCTCACTTGATCCGTTATTGTCTAGAGCTGGACTTATTGTCGACTGGATATATCGTTCGAAAGAGGACAGCAAGCCGCACAGCCACAGTTCCAATGACTCGTCTTTCGTCATAAAAGCACAACCACTCGCGGGGGAGGTGCGACACCCGGCGGTTCCCCAACTTCCCCGCTACCAGACTCTGCGAACAGAACAGCAACTACGAGTCATCGAGCCCGCTTGACGGATGCCTCCTGCCCGACGTCCGTTAACGGCGCTTGGAAGCCTGCAACTTGTTAGACATGCGAACAACCCAACCAGTGAGTCCTACATGTCGATCAGCATGAAATTGAAACTACCAATGCCTGCGAGCAGGGGTGATCACAGAACTCGCTTTCATCGCTGACGCACAAGCAAACGCTCCGCAAGAAAGCGGACAAAGCAACGTCAATGCCCCGCTCGAGGTGCAGTTTGAAGAGTTCATGGACGGAGGTATCTCATAGAGTCTGTGTCCCTGGTGCGACATGATGACCTATATCTTTTTCAGTAAACTCTCGAGGGAGGGGTACGAAGACTAGGCAGCGGAAGATGACAGTCGAGCAAGCTGGCGCCATCTTGCTCGTGACTGTAACTATCCTTTTCACTGTGTCGGAGCAACGTCTCAGCGAAAGGGATAATTCTAGGTTCAAAAGGGGCATGTCGAATTGATTGCCAAAAAGAACGATCCCCAAACTATCGACGTGATAAAGGTGCTTCCAGAGGCTAAGAGAATGTTGGTGGTAATTTACCCTGTCTGAGAACTTGCTGAACCTCGTGAATAGACTTGCAGCATTTCTTCCTAAACTGAGGGGGTATGGGGACATCCCGTATGACCAACGGTATCGTGGGGCTATTGCATTGGCCAAACGCCACTTTTTTCCAAGTGGGAAGCCTCCTACGAAGAAAGAAGTATGAAACTTGCGATCCTTTGGTCGTTCGATTTCGCTCACGTCTCATGGTAGTTGATGGCGTTACTGCTGCAGTCCTACCAAGAGAAGAAAGAACTGAATCTCAGATGTCGATCTCAACCCCAACTAACCAAGACCTTGGGTATCCAAACAAGCTTGGAAGCTATTGATGGCTCGTCATGCCCCAGGACAGCAAGTGCCGACGGCGTACCATGTGTGCATCTGGCTGCTTGCACCAACACTGTAGAGATAGGCACGCAGTCCAGTTCTCAGAGCATATTTGAGCTACCAAGCAGCGATTTTGCGACTGACGTTGAACCCGCCTCGGTGGCTTCCGAGACCAATGCAAATATGTAAATTTGTATATCTTTTCGGTGATGTTGATTCGCTGACGATCCTAGTGAGAATGATGATGATGATCAGGACTTGGTCGCGGAGGGTGAAGCTGAACCCGTGCGGTTTGTCGCTTTTACTCCGTAGGTCTTATTTCGTACCTCCAGTCGATGCTGAGTCCTCGACCAAACCATCTATTTTTGTGTTTAGAGTGGCATCAAGATCTCTTAATCCCTATATGACACCCATTTCGAATCCCCGATACGCGCATCATACAGCGGTCAGGCAGTTCTCGCCTAATGCCCCACCGACTCTCGCCTTTAGTAGCCGTACTGAGATCGTTCCCAATGAAGGCAACAGGACAGACGAAGACGTAGGAGAATTGCTGCAAGCGACGGCCACATCCCAGGGTCGGTTAACCTACTACTACAATAAGTTCATCGCCGCCTGTCAAAAGGCTGGTATCCTACTCTTTGTCGCAACCACTGCTCATACTGTGCATGTTCAGATAACCTTCTTGGAAGGACAAAAAGAGGACATTCAAAGAGAATTTTATCACACTAAGAAAAAGCTTGATGAAACTGAGGCACGTCTCCGAGAGGCCAACAGTGATAGGTCGAAGTTGAGGAAGTGGGTGGATAAACTTCGGCGTCAAGTCGACACGATCTATAAGCAGCTTGGCCTGCTGCGCGTACGTTGTCTCAGTTCTCCCAGTATAATACCCTGATTGTTATCCAACAGGGAATGACGGACCTAGAAGCGATGGACAGCGAAGATTGGTCTGCACGCAATTCAGAGTCCCAAGAGGGCTTTGATCCAAACACAACTTGATCACTTGTAGATAGATATTGAATCCAGACCAGTCGTTCTCCATTCACTCGATACAGCATTCTCTTGATGCAATGTTTCAGGGGCAGCAAAGATGGACGCAGTGTGACTCAGATTTATGGATGACAGCGCACGCACGTGTTCGGTTGTCAGAGCATTACAACTTATGCATGTTGAAATGGTGCATCGTGCCTATTATTGGATCGGGAACCACACGAAATAGGGATTGGGATAAGATTAATCTTACAGCCAAGTAGCTGGGTACACGGAATTAGGGGTAGTGGAATTAATGTCGGTAAGAAAGGTAAGTTGGTAAGAAATTAGTGTAGTGTCGGAAGGGAGATTCTAGATCCATTTTGATATGCAAATCACCACCGAGTAGCGAGCATACGAGTATGAGCGCGCAGCGCCATCATAGCAATCGTGTGGGGATCATGTGGGTCATCACCGAGGATTAACGGAACATCAGGCTGCGACGACGAGACGTGACAAGGACAAAGTCCTTTGGGAGGAAGGATGCTCGCTGGGGTTTACGGGTGGCCCCGGTGACACGCTTCCACGCCTGGATGACCTGGCGTTCAATGAATTTTGTGCAGGAAGTGCGCGTCTTACGCCTTGAAATATTCGAATCAGCCGCAAAGATAACAAGTGCAGTCGGTGGAGTGCCTACATGGGTCTCGACTCCACGGCCCAGGAATTAGGATAGTGGTAGGCACAGTAGGGAAAACCGACGCCAGCGATGGACGAGGACATGATACGAGTGTGGACAGGATTGGAATGGTTAGAATCGTCTCAGACGAATGAAAAGAGTGGATAGGCCGCGAAGCTCTCAGAGGAAGTGGGCCAGAGGGTCGTGCTGGCAAGGGGTGCGGGGAGAGATGTCGCGGAAGCATCAAGTTCTTATAGGACGTTGGTGACAATAGCACTCCCACGTACCGTCGAGACGGCATCACAATAGCGATGACACGAGCCTGAGGTCGTGCGCTTCCGCTGGCACGCCTGTGTAGCGGACTGGCAAAGCAAAACAATAGGCTGCCTCCACTGCATCTCCACCTTACCAGACTTGGAATAACGTCGTCGTCCGCGAGTCGCTTCGTATCGACGACTTGAAACCTGGACCTCAGGTTTGCTGCGGACAGTAAGTCGTGGTGAACGCACAGCCACTAGAATGATGACAAGCTTGGGGAACCACAACGTCGACGTCGATCGTATGCCTGGCCCTCCACAGCGCCCGCCGCCCACACGCCCGCCTCATTGTCTCGTCCCCGCGTGTTCCCCCCATTACCACTCCCGACTGGCACGACCCCGTCCTCGCACCGGACACCCACCTGCAGATGCACCATCCATCTCGGTCACCCCCGCAGACGCACACCGTCGATATCGCCCCTTCGAACAGCCAGAACCAGCTTTCTCACCCAGGCGTCGCTGCCACCGCGTCGCGCTTCTTCGGCTCCGTGCGGAGGTCGTTCACCCCACCTGGCATCTCTCCACGCAGAAGGAACGCCGAGCACCCGGTCTGTCGTTCGATATGCCATCGCCGTCTTGCACTTCTCACTTCCCTCTCCGCCCAGCGTGCTGCCATGTATTCTACCCCTGAAGAGAGACACGCGCACTCTGCCTCACGTGCCAGCCCCTCACGTTATCTCAACTCTCGTCCCACCATAGAACAGATCGCAATGGGTCTCCATGTTTCACGCACGCCTCATCTCAGACCCGCCCCGAGCCCCCCCCACCGACCTCCCCTCCCATCCCCTCCACGCCGCAACCTCCCCCCACCCGTACAGCCTTCCCGCGTGTCTTCTGACAACCTCCATGATACCTCCACTTCTTCCTCCCAATATCGCATGCGACATAGCCTCCCTCCCCCGCCCTCGCGTTCCTCCATGAAAAAAAAGAGTCCCTCCGTCTCTACCCTTATCCAACCGCAGCAGCAATTCTTATCTCCCGGTGCTCCGCCTCCGGCATCCGTGGTCGCCTCGGACGGTCCGCTCACACAAGGGTCCCCACATCCGTTATCATCCCTGCGAGTTCGGATGTCGAAATTTATTTCCGGCTATCGTCCTCTTAGCTTACCCTCCTCTCTCGGTAGGGCGAGCTCCTTCACGTCATCCGCTAGCGATAGCACGAGACCGGCGACCCCGCGAAAGGCAGTCCGTTTTTCTACGAGTGTACTTGCACTAGACGAACAATCCTAGCTTTTCTTTGATTCCACGCATGCTATTCCGGTGGTCTAAACTGTTTCACCACCCATATTTTTATTCGGATCCACACTCAGGACACGTTTCGTTGGCAAGCTCGCACGTTAACCCATTTTATTCAATTGTAGCTCACTCTTTCCCGTTGACTTTGTTTCGCAAAACCCGCAAGTACTTACCATAGAGTGACGGACAGACTATGTTGTCCAATGTCTGTGGCTGTGAATGTCCATATGAGCGCCCCTCGTGTTTTCGTTTCACCACCCACACCGTTCGCTGCGTTGCGTTAGATTATCCTTGCCGCACGACGAATCATCACCCCGTCTTTCACGTATTCCACTCTCACCATGGTGCCAGTAGAAACAGAGTACTATGACTTGGTGTGTGGGCGCGTCCTCGACACAGCCGCTTCGGCGTGCTCATCTCGTTCGTAATTCCCGTGGGTCTCGCACCGCAGCTGGGTGTTTCTGTAGATGTAAATGATACAGATCTGAAGAAGGCATATCGAAAGCAAGCCATGAAGGTTCGTTGTAGCTCTTTCAACCAGCCCTTCATACCTTGCGTCGATTTTCGTGCTTTCGTCTCACCTCTTACACTTTCAGTACCACCCGGATAAGAACCCCTCTCCCGATGCGGAGGAGAAGTTCAAAGAAATAAGGCAAGTTGACTATCAGATTAAACAATAGTGGGGAATAGCTGGTAACGTGCATGCCTCGTGTTCGTAGCAAAGCTTATCAAGTCTTGTCCGATCCCGTAGGTGGTGGTTTGCTCTGGAACACAAAGAACTGATGTTTCGCCGGACAGGATCTCCGCGCTGTGTATGATAAGAATGGAAAGTCGATGGTAAGCCTTGTCTTCTAAGGGGGTTCGCAATGGCGTCCTCAGTAGCACATCGTGGTGGGGACAGGCCGACAAGCATACTAACGAGATGGAGGACGCCGCCATGTTTTTCGCCAATGTCTTTGGTGGAGAACGGTTCAAGGATTACGTGCGTCCCTGCATCCCTCCGAGTTCCGATTCCCCATCGTCTCAATCAATATTAGATTGGGGAGATTTCTCTGATGAAAGAAATGACTTCTGTCGCACAGACTGTGGCGACTGACGAAGAACGCGAGGAGCTTGAGAGGGAAGGCATCATTTCACCCTCTACGCCGGCGCAGGAAAAAGCTCCAACACGGCCAACGACTCCTGCGGCGGATCCCCATGTCTCCAGTCATTCAGCCAAACATCTCGATACATCTGCTGTTGCACTCAAACCCTCGGTTAGCAGTCAGGATGCACCCAGAAGTACAACGCCCGACTCGTCTCCTACTAAGAATGGATCAAGGAGCGTCCCCACCTCACCTTCGCAGGAAAAGGACAAGGATTTACAGACGGCGAAGAAACGTAACAGGTTGACGCCTGAGCAGAGAAAGAAACTTCAAGAGCTCGAAGAAGAGCGAAGGAAGGCTTTAGAGGAGCGTGTGAAAGTATTGACGACGAAGTTGATCGAACGGCTCAGGCCATTTGTCGAAGCTAAATACCCCGGAGAGAAAGACGATTCAGAAACCAGGGTATTTCAGGATAAAGTTAAGCTGGAGGCCGAGGATTTGAAACTGGAGAGCTTTGGCGTTGAGGTGAGCCCGTGGTTCTTTGCCAGCAGTGACATGCTCAGTCCACGAGCGCTGATATTTAGTTACTACACGCCATTGGCACCGTCTATAGCATGAAAGCCACTTCGTACTTGAAGTCGAAGAAGTTCCTTGGACTGTGAGTCATCACGATGTTGTATTTTCCCGAGATTCACCACACTCTAGTGCGGGCTTTTGGTCTCGGATGAAGGAAAAGGGATCGGTGGCAAAGGACGCATGGGGGGTGATCGGTAGCGCGTAAGGTTAAGCAACCTCGCGAAAAAAACAACGCTGAAAAGCCCATGACAGGCTTAGTGTCCAGTCACTGATGCAGGAGATGGAAAGGTTACAAGCCAAAGGTGAGGTGACCGAAGAAATCTTACATGCGATGGAAGCAGACATGACCGGCAAGGTACGCGTCATATTACTTCATGCACCACTACTGGTCACCTTGTATACAGATCTTACTTGCTTCTTGGCGGGGAACTCGTTTCGAAGTCGTGCAAGTGCTACGGGAGGTAGAGTTCTTCCTTTACTTGAAGAATCATTTAGGAGCTCGATTAACTTTCATCAGGTCGTAGATAATGTTCTCAAAGACCGTGAAGTCACTGAGCAAGTACTCGTCAACCGGGCCAAGGTATGGTCAAAGGCAAACAGCGGCGTGTGTAGTTTCTGACGGAACAATAGGGCCTGATGATCATCGGCCACATCTTCAAAGCTACCGTGCCGGATGAGTCTGATGAAGATCGCCGAGAACTTGAACGGTACGTGCAGACAAAGAGTGGCTCTGGACAAGTCTGATTTTTCCGCTCAGTATGGTTGCCGAGGCTGCCACTGGAAAATCAAAACACCAGCAACTGCGTACGCAAGCAAGGGCACGGAAAGACTACAGACATACGCCACCCAGGGAACCTGCGGACCAGGCTGAAGAGGCGGAGGCTTCTCGACCTTCATGAGACATGCTACATTTCACGTCGGATAACTCTTATTTTAATCTGCATGCGTCCCGAGATATTACCACTTGGATAGACCTGACATTTTGTAGGGCATTGAGAGCTAGTGTTACAGAACATTCAGGAGATACACCAACAGCTGAATGCAGAGCTTATCGTCCGCCGAGTGCGCCTAGAGTGCGTTGATATTCGTCCCTCACCTGTCGAGCAAGTACCATTGGTATTTGCAAGGCTCGTATAGAACAACTCACTTCGGCGTAGAATTTATCGTCAGACAGAATAAGAAAGCCTGTCCACGCTAGGCCCTTGGTGACGGTCATGCAAGCTTTGTGGGCCTCGATGCTTCGCGCAGAGACTGCAAACTCTGGCGTATGATTCCCTCCGCGTGGTTGTGTAGGGATCGCTATGTCACGTGGGAAGCGATTAGCCGCTGGGTATAATGTTGGCACAGTGTTTCCCACCAAAAGACGGATGCAGCGACGGCATCACTAACACATGCCATGAGTCTTCTCGTGAGTGCAGATAAAAATGTATTACTTACCGTAAGAGACGTTGCCCTAAAGGGGAAATCATAGTTGGTCAGTACCCCCGTGGGGACCGGTAGAAGACTTACAAAATCTGTGGAGGCCCCGACTGCGGCTTGCCGAGCATCCATTCCGAAACAACTGCTCATCGTTTGTGAGAAATACCTACCTGCGAAACATTGAAGCAGCACTAGACCCGTCGCCCGACTAACGTACCCAAGACTGCGTTTTGTCGTAGATCGTAGTAGGCGTTGCCTTGCGTGATCTTGAGACGGCATCCGGCGGCAACAACCGCTCCCCTGCATTTGATCAAATCCTATTCCACACAGCATGGGTCACCGGCCTCACTGGAAACACGCTTCTATCCTTTCCCTCAGCTTTTGTAGCTGATCGCGGTCAGGAGCACGGAATAACCAATGCATCTGAGCGTAGTCGGGTATCACTAATAGAATCGAGGCACGTCCATCATGTCCTCGCTCCGATTTATGGCGACTCACCGTTCGGAGCGCCTCGACAGCCTTGGATAACGCCACTGACTCTGTGGTCCGGCTTAATTTGTTGACGGAGCACAGATATATTCGAGTACGCCAGGAATGCGGCGTCGAGGGCATTCACCCCTTCCCAAGGGGCATTTCCGGCGTGTGCACTGTTTTTCGAATCTAGGAATCGATAATAAAGCCTACAAGTTCTACTCACGATCGGCCGAAAAACTCGACGTCGATCGGTTGCATGGCCAGACATGATCCGGTGGACAAGGAGTTGGGAGGTCCCGCAGAGGGGTGACACCTATATAACACAATCAGGGACTTTCTCATGGCAGAAACTGGCACGGACATCAGGCACGCATGCATCCCATCATAACCACCGCGTTCAAGTAATGTGATCTTTCCACCCCCACCTTCTTCTCCTGATTAAAATTTGCGCTTAGATTGTGCCGTGCAGCTCCACCAACTTAAACTTACCGGGTGTCCCAAGCAAAACGACCCTGCCTCTGACGTTGTGGGCCAGCAACGCGGACTTTATTGCGATGGCTACCCCCACGCCGCTCACAGCGATCAGATTGTGGCCACATGCATGGCCGATCAAGGGTAATGCGTCCATCTCGGCATTTACCCCAATGGTCCTTCCTCCCTTACCGTGGGCAAACTCGGCCCTCCATGCAGTCTGGAGGCCTAAATAATGGCGGGTCACGGAAAACCCGTGACTTTCCATAAACTCAGTGAGCTTATCATGGGCATAACTGAGCAGACGGGTTGTCATGTCCAACGTGACCGTATTGTGGTAGACACATACTGTTCCTCGAACATGAGTTCAGGGTGATCTGTAAAAAGCTTGGGCAGGGTGCTCGATTCTCATGTCGGTGCCTACCTACCGTGGATGCCGAGACTTAGGGATCTCAGGGCAGAGTCAATGGTATCGACTGTGTTGGTGATAGTCGTCATGAAACCATGCTTTACGTCGCACTGGGGTAGGGCTCCAGAGTAGGTGGGAGGGGGGTCGAAGGTCTGCCCAGATGGAGTCGAGTTGAAGTCGCAACACGACTCAAACGATATGGGAATATCGTCACGAGCTGCCTGTTGTAGTGGAGACAGCATTGTCAGTGAAAAATGCAGGCCAAAGATGACCGAACGAACAATCATGTCGTTGACGTTTGTGTCCGCCCGCTTGACAGGTCGATCGATTAGGTCCGAACCAGGTGGATGTACTTGGCTCGGGGCGATGAACCGTTTCAGGGGAAAGCAACGGTTGTGGCCGTGGACATCAAGCGGTGGGACGTGCATGACGGCGGTGTAGCAGTGGAGGGAAGAGAGGTGTACGGAAAAATGGCACCGTTTATCAGCGTTTGGGCGAATACTCACCCGACATTTCTCGGACGCTCAAGCGCAGGATCCAAGCTCCGAAGGAACCGGGTTTACATAAGCACACATACTTACCCGCGAGATTGATTTGCCCTGCCGAGTCCAGAGGAGCGACCTGCAGGCTCGCCGTTCCTTTTTGCAACTTCCGGTCTATGCGCGCACTAATCCACCCAGGGATGGGTTCTTCCTTAGCATCGGGCCTCGTGCCTCCGTGTCATGAGAAACGACAACCTTGATTTAGAGCAGGTGTGTCAGCAGTACTTGCCTGACGCACCAGGGGGCACGTACTACTCGGATCGACGACGAGCTGGTCGATGGCTGCAGATTGGCTTTGGTGATGTGCGGCATCCGAGGAGCTGATGCGGCCATGTGTGATGGCATGATGCACGATGAGTCGCCGTGACGTGCAGAGAGGCAAGTACGTGCGCGCCAGCGAATGGGCAAATCAATCGACCTATCTTTCGCGACTAATTTGGTCTGGCGGTCTTTGAGTGCTTTGCGTTGTTACTTCATTTCCTGCGAGGTCGGCATCTCTTGTCATAAAGGGTCCGGACGTGCACCCAGGCAAGCCGTCATCATGATGGTTGGCTGAAAAAAGTGGCGAAAGAAAATTCATGCGCGGGGCCTGGCCGGGAATTGAACCTGGGACCTCCTCGATATGCGCAGCCCTCTAACAAGGAATCCTACTAGACCACCAGGCCGATATCGGCTAGCTTCGGGAGCCGGCGCCACTGGATTCGCTAGCCGGGTCGACAAGGCCGGGTCCTGCCGACAAGTAATAACCTAAGAAGAGGGCAAATACGACCATAGAACGTAGAATGTAATGACACGGGCCCCTCTTGTGTCTGGGTCAGGGTGCAAACGATTTGGACTCAGAGTTTCCCCACAAACGAGTGAAACTCTGTACAGCGTACACGCCTACCATGACTGTATAGAGGTGTGGTTTCTACGATTTTGCAACTGGGGCCCGCAAGCCTGCCTCCATAGATTTATGATGCCAAAAATGGAGCAGCTTTCGAATTCAACAAGCACAAATAATCGAGACAGAGTCCGAGTTGGCGCGGTCGTATTCCTCAGCGCTGTGTCTGCGACAAGCATGGCCTCGACTATCATATCTATCCATACAGACAACCTTGGTCAGATCTTTCAAGGACTTCGGAATCCTAGCCACGAAGCTCGGCTTCAGGCGGCAGTCGACTTGCGCCGCTACGTGGGTCTCTGACGTTGTGCGATATGGATACGACGTTGATCTTCTCGTAGGTCGCCACGATAGTAGTTGAAATGCCCAACGACGCCGCAGTAAAGCTGTGGGACGACGACATTAACAAACGGATATTTGACCTCATGCACAGTCAGAACAACATGGAGAGACTTGGAGGGTTGTTGGCGATCGGTGCGTCTATGTGTTCCGTTCGTCAGTCATGGGTTATATTGAAATTTCGACGTAGACCACCTCTTGGAGAACGATGGGGAAGACATCGTTGGATCAAAGCGATACCTCTACAGGTTTTACAATTACGTGAAACAGCTCCTTCCAAACCATGATGTCAACATCATGTTGGCAGCTTCGAAGACTCTGGGACAAATAGCTGCCATTGGTGGCGCCGACTTTGGAGAAGGGTTCATGGACCTTGAAGTGCCAGCAGCCGTAGAGCTCCTGCAGGGCCCTGAACCACCACGTTATGCTGGCGTCCTCATCTTGAAGGAATTGGCTCGTAATAGCGCCAACTACTTCCACTCCCATATTAGCCTGGTTTTCGACAAGATTCTCATTCCACTGCGTGACTCTCGTGTCATGGTTCGTGAGGGCGCCGCTGAACTCCTGGCGGCATGTCTGGAAATTGTGACAAGTAGAGAACGACAGACGCGGACGACATATCTCATGAAGATTCTTCAGGACGCTCAGCTTGGGTTGAAGATGGCCCAGCCGGAAGTGATTCACGGATCACTGCTCATGTACCGCGAGTTGCTGCTTCACGGGGACTCGGTGGGTGACAACAGCCTTGCTTGTAGTAGGGAACAGGCTTGTGATCATTGACCTGTAGTTTATGCGGGAGTCCTTCCTGGATACAGCAGAGCAGATTCTCCGTTTCAAGTCACACAGGGACGGTCTGGTGCGAAAAATGGTCATCACACTCATACCGACTCTTGCAGCTTATGACACCCAATCGTTCTCCGAGCATTACCTGCACAAGTCGATGAGTCATCTCCTCACACAGCTCGAGAAACCTAACGAGCGTTCTTTTGGTACGCCATCCTTGTACGACTTTGTCAAGTCCGTTTGCTTACTAGATGACAGCCTTTATTGCAATTGGGCACACCGCAACTGCGGTAGGAAGCGAAATGAAGTCCTTTCTCGACTCCATTATGGCCCATATCAAACTTGGACTGCAACAAAGAGGGTACGTGCGCGGCGTTGGTGCTACCATTGTTCCTCATGTCTAGGGTAGGAAGAAGAACGCACCATCGGAGGAGCCCATCTTCCAGTGCGTTGGGATGCTGGCGTCGGCTGTTGGGCCGAACCTGACGAAGCTGCTGCACGATCAGC
>JBBPKV010000041.1:31249-42496 GCA_038089455.1 Tylopilus cf. leucomycelinus
GTGGATCTGTTCTTTGCGTCTGGGCTGAGCGAGCCATTGCGACAAGCGCTGGTAGCCATTGCCAGGAATATTCCACCGCTACTGAAAACGATCCAAGATCGATTGTTGGACCTTCTTTCGATGATTTTGGTTGGACAACCCTACAAAGTGATCGGCGCGCCGCCATCGCTAGTGCGGGGCGATGTCGCTTATCCGCGTGACCTCGCCGCTACAAAGGCAGGTAAAAGTCCTGAGTTAATCACGCTTGCGCTCTCTACGCTCGGCTCTTTTGATTTCAGTGGTAAGAGAAGTGAACGTGGTGTCTGAAGTTGTTTCTAAGGATAGCATAGGACACGTGTTGAACGAGTTCGTACGAAGCGCGGCCTTGCCCTACCTCGAGGATGACAATGCGGATGTGCGGCGGGCCGGTGCGCTGACATGCTGCAAACTGTTTGTGCGAGATCCGATCTGCTACCAGGCAAGCAGCCACGCGATTGAAATCATCAGCGACGTACTCGACAAATTGCTCACCGTTGGCATTGCGGATCCGGGTAAGCAAGGTATTCCTGCAACTTTCGCTTGTTTTTGACTTCATTTTTCGTTGTTAAGACTCAACCATCCGCCAAACTGTGCTCTCGTCACTGCACGAACGTTTTGATAAACACCTCGCACAGGCCGAGAACGTCCGGTCCATTTTTATATCCCTTAACGACGAGGTGTTTGAGAACCGCGTTACTGCCGTTGGCCTGATTGGCCGCCTCGCAAAGCACAACCCCGCATACGTTATGCCATCCCTCCGCAAGGCCCTCATACAGTTGCTTACAGAGTTAGAGTATTCAACTGTCACGTGTGTATTCACATCCTCCAAACGCTCTCTGGCTCACCCTTTCCAGGCGTAATCGCGAGGACTGCACTCGTCTCCTCACCCTGCTCGTCAGCGCGACTCAGAGACTCATCAGACCATATGCACTCCCTATCCTCCGCGTACTCATTCCCAAGGCCAACGATAGCAACCCGGCTGTCGCCGCTAACGTCTTAATGTGTCTCGGCGAGCTCACCACGGTGGGAGGCGAGGACGTGACTCCTCACATTCCTGAGTTAATGCAGGTCGTCATCGCCAGACTGCAAGACCCCGCACACGTTAAACGAGATGCTGCCTTGCGCACTTTGGGACAGCTGTGCTCCAGTACGGGTTACGTCATCTCTCCCTTGATTGACTACCCTCAGCTCCTCCCTATTCTCGGAAGGATTATGAGAACTGAGTCCGCTTCTGCTCGCCGCGACGTCGTGAGGGAGGTCGTCAAGGTCTTGGGAATCCTTGGTGCCCTAGACCCATACAGACGCAAGGTATGCCACACCACCACATATATACTTAAAATGAAATCTGGCGTCAGACAAAACCGGATGAAGATGGAGCCCCCGAAGGGACCCTCCCAGCCGTCAATGCGGTTGCCATCTCAAGCACTGGCTCCTTGACAGGATCCGACGACTATTATCAGACCGTAGTCATCACGGCACTCTTGGCCGTCTTGAAGGATCAATCTATGAGCAACCATCATCATACCGTCATCGAAGCTATCATGAATATTTTCAAGACCCAGGGCCTGAAATGTGTCACTTTCTTACCACAGGTGATTCTCCTCGAACAGGTAGCACAATCTCTGGTTGACATCTCTGTAAGATTATCCCAGCATTCGCTGCTGTTGCACGAACATCCACCGCTCGACTACAAGAGTTCCATCTGCAGCAACTTGCAATTTTGGTTGGAATTATCAAGCAACACGTCCGGAACTACACACCCGAGGTATTCAGGCTTGTGACCGACCTTTGGGAAAATACTTCCCTTCAACTACCGACCGTGTCGCTCGTCGAAGCCCTGGGTAGAGCATTGGATGCCGAGTTCAGACCTTTCCTACCCACTATCTTACCCCTCCTCCTCAAAGTTTTCGAAGGGGAACTCACCGAAAAGAGAATGGCTACGCAAATCAAAATATTCGATTCATTCCTCACTTTCGGCGCTAACATTGAGGAGTATTTGCATCTTATCATTCCGATCATTGTCAAAGCCGCGGAGAGGCAAGAGGCGACAACCATTCTCCGCAAGCGGGCTATTCAAACAGTGGCTCACTTATCCCAACGTGTCAACTTCTCAGACCACGCTTCTCGAATTGTACACCCCCTTGTTCGAGTTCTAGATGGTCAGAATAATGAGCTTCGAATGGCGGTAATGGACACATTGTGCGCCATCGTCGTCCAGCTTAGCTCCGACTTCGCTATCTTTATTCCCATGATCAACAAGGTACTTTTTTTGACTGCTCTAGTTTCGTCGATACCTGAAATACCCGTAGTGTTTGCTTCGCAACCGCATTCACCACCCTCGGTATGAAAATCTCATCACAAAACTCTTGAACGGTGAACGTTTGCCTCAAGAGTCAGGCATTCATGAGATGTTGGAGAACTCGAGAGCTGCTGAAATTTCGGCCCCCGCCGAGCCGGCCAAGCTGACTGTCAACCAGCAGCATTTGAAGCAAGCTTGGGATGTGTCCTCTGTCTCTACGCGAGATGACTGGACAGAGTGGATGCATCGCCTTTCTGTTGAATTCATGAAGGAGTCGCCCTCCCATGCCCTCAGAGCCTGCATGAGCTTGGTCGAATTCCATCCACCGCTTGCGAAGGACCTTCTCAATGCTGCCTTCATCTCTTGTTGGACTGAGTTATACGATCAATATCAGGTAGGTGCATGGGCAGTTCAACTATACCGCTCCATTCAACAATTTTCTTAGGAAGGACTTGTCCGCTCAATCGAAGCCGCAATCACCTCTCCAACCGCACCATCCGAATTGATTCACAGGTTACTCAGTCTCGCAGAATTCATGGAACACGAGGAGAAGTCACTTCCTATAGAACACCGTACTCTCGGGGAATATGCTATGAGGTTCCATGCGTACGCGAAAGCATTGCACTACAAGGAGTTGGAATTTTTCACGGAGACGTCGCCAAATATCATTGAGGCCCTCATTGGTATCAATACTAAGCTGCAGCAACACGACGCAGCCTGGGGCACGCTAGTTATCGCAAGAGAACAATACGACGTTAGCAAACATGAAGAATGGTACGAACGGCTGGGAAGATGGCAAGAGGCACTGGGTGCCTATGAGAGGAAGGCAGAAGAGGATCCTGATGCACCTGAAGTTCAAATTGGACGCATGAAATGCTTGCACGCACTTGGAGAGTGGGATCAGCTCGCGGCACATGTAGAAGAAAGTTGGTCCAATGCAAATCACGAAGACCGTAGAGAAATTGCTCCTATGGCTGCCGCTGCCGCTTGGTCCCTACACGAGTGGGATTCTATGGACGACTACATTGCAACGATGAGAGGTGACTCTCCGGATCGGGCATTCTACAAAGCCATCTTGTCCGTTCACCAGAACCAATTTCCCAAGGCACTCAGAGAAATTGGGAAAGCCCGCGACTTGCTAGAGCCAGAACTCACGTCTTTCGTTGGTGAGGGTTATGGGCGTTCGTATAAGTGAGGTACCCATTGCTCCAGTCTCGATGTTTGTCCTCACGTTACGCAGCACTCTGGTCCGCGCGCAGATGTTGTCCGAACTCGAGGAGATCATTATGTACAAGCAATATGCCGACCAACCAGAACGGCAACAAGCAATGCGGAAGACATGGATGAAGCGGTTCGGTCCTCAGTGCTTGCTTCGAACACATCAACTCATATGCTACTAGATTACAAGGCTGCCAGCCAGATGTTGAGACATGGCAACGTATCCTCCAAGTTAGGGCGCTAGTCTTGAATCCCGAGGACGATCCTGTCATGTGGATCAAATTTGCGAATCTATGTCGGAAATCGGACAGGATGGCACTGGCGGAGAAGACAATCAACTCACTTCTGTCACCGGAGAGAGTGAGTTACGATTGAGTCTCGTTGGCATTGTGTAATGTCATGAAATATCAGTTACAGCATCTAAGGGATGACCAGCAACATTTAAAGGCGCCCCCGAATGTTGTCTATGCTCAGCTGAAGTATATGTGGGCAAATGGTTCTCGTGAAGAGAGCCTGTGTTTCCTTCGCCAGTTTTCCGCTAGCTTGGCAAGGGATCTACAGGTGGAAACTAAGGAGCTTTCTCAGCGGCCTGGTGTCAGCAAGCACAAGCTCGATGAACTGTCACGCCTGCTCGCACGGTGCTACTTCAAGCTAGGGCAATGGCAAGTTGAGCTCAAGGAGGACTGGGGTGCAGTGAGTACCTCTTGCATCTTTGATATTTACTCCTGATGTCCTGCAAAGCGAAATGTGAAAGATATCTTGCACTCATACCTCCTTGCAACACATTACGATCCCAACTGGTACAAGGCGTGGCATACATGGGCTCTTGCAAACTTCGAGGTTATTGGACACCTAGAAAGTCAGAAAGAAAACGCGGCTACCGATGTGCCAGGTAGCGGTCTGGCTGCTCACATTGTGCAAGCGGTTCAAGGTCATGATCGTCGGCTTTAAGGATAAGTTATTACTCACCGGTGCCCCGCAGGTTTCTTCCGCTCAATAGCTCTACGGAACGAGAACGCCCTCCAAGACACACTACGGCTCCTAACTCTCTGGTTCAAATTCGGTGCTCATGACGATGTCAGTCAAGCGATGGCAAGCGGCTTTTCCGTCGTTGAAGTCGACACATGGCTAGAGGTCATACCGCAAGTAAGTGCTACATGGTTAATCCTGAATTCTCTATCCATCAGCCGTGTCTAGATTATTGCGCGTATTCAAACCCCGAGCGGGAACGTTAGACGAAACATTAACAACCTGTTGACCGAAGTTGGCAAACATCACCCTCAAGCACTGATTTATCCCCTCACCGTAGCTTCAAAGTCTTCGAGTGTCTCCAGGAAGAGTGCAGCCCTCAACATCATGGATAGAATGAGGGAGCATTCGCCCATCATTGTCGAACAAGTGCGTATGCTCGTTTCGGAGGTGTTCAATCGTTCATGGTATTTGATAGGCTCTTGTGGTCAGTCATGAACTCATTCGCGTAGCCATATTGTGGCACGAGATGTGGCACGAAGGCCTTGAAGAAGCCTCGAGATTGTTCTTTAACGACAAGAATCCTGAAGGCATGATCGCTACCTTGGAGCCCCTGCACGAATTATTAGAAGCTGTAGGTCCGATGCAGGTTGCATTCTGAGGAAAATCGTTGACTTTCCTTCAGGGTCCCACTACCTCTCGCGAGACGTCATTCGCTCAGGCGTTCGGCAGAGACTTGCATGAAGCCCGCGAGGCGTGCCGCCGTTATCGTGCGTACGGAGAAATGTCGGAGTTGAATAAAGCATGGGACATCTATTATGGGGTATGACACTCGAATACGACCCTCGATCTGACATTTACTCGGCACCAGGTATTTAGGAAAGTAGAGAAACAGTTGCCCCAGCTCACCACACTAGACCTGCAATATGTGTCTCCTCAATTGCTGAAGGCGCGAAACCTGGAGCTAGCAATGCCTGGTATGTTACTGTGAACATCTATGTAACATTTTATTTATCAGGGATCCCCAACAGGTACCTATCAGAGTGGGAAATGCGTGATCAAGATTGCAAGTTTTGCCACCAAGTTGACAGTTATTGCCTCTAAGCAACGTCCGAGGCGTCTGTCATTCAAGGGTGATGATGGCAAGGATTATCTTTACGTTCTCAAAGGTAAGCTATTTGTCGATCACTAGCCACCGCATATGGACACGCGGATTCAGGCCACGAAGACTTACGCCAAGACGAGCGCGTCATGCAACTCTTCAGCCTTGTAAATACCTTGCTTTCAGTGGACACTAACAGCTTCAAGCGACGCTTACATATTCAACGATACGCTGTAATCCCGTTAGCACCCAATGCTGGTCTGATGGGATGGGTCAAAGATAGTGACACCCTTCACGTGCTTGTTCGCGATTACCGTGATTCCCGCAAGGTCCTACTCAACATTGAGTACCGATTGATGCTCCAGGTACGAGATGTTGTACGTACGGCAAAACTATGCAAGTTGACCCTGCATACTTTAGATGGCACCCGACTACGAAAACCTGACACTCCTCCAGAAAGTAGAAGTGTTTGAATATGCTCTCGAGAATACCACAGGGCAAGATCTGTACCGAGTGTTATGGTTGAAGAGCGTCAATTCTGAGCATTGGCTGGAACGACGTGCGACTTATACTCGATCGCTTGCTGTCAACAGCATGGTTGGCCATATTCTAGGGTTAGGAGATCGCCATCCTTCCAATCTTCTCCTCGAGAGAAGCACAGGAAAAGTTGTTCACATTGATTTTGGCGACTGTTTTGAGGTTGCTATGCATCGTGAAAAGTTTCCGGAAAAGATTCCCTTCCGTCTTACAAGGATGCTGACGCACGCCATGGAGGTGAGCCACGCGCACGCCATTCATTGAATTATCTGATGATGCCCTCTAGATCAGCGGGATCGAGGGTAGCTTCCGGCATACATGCGAAATCACCATGTCCGTACTTCGCGCAAACAAGGAGTCGCTTATGGCTGTACTCGAGGCCTTTGTCTACGATCCGCTCATCAATTGGCGACTGATGCAGGCCGACGTTGACACCAGAAGACAAGAAGGTAGCATCAATGGGATTGTCACAGCAACATGGTGCCTTATATGTCCCTTCCAGATGTTGATGCTGACCCAGCGAGGGCCGCTGAGCTTGCAAGGGTTGCAGCATACCCCCAAGCACCAACCCGAAGGCTGCGTGCCGACGAAAACGACATCTTCAATGGTGCTTATTAATCTACGCACGTTCTTTCTACCCGTATCTGACCCATTCCAGATGCAATCGGAGAACCAGGAGCGAGGCAAGAAGTCAGGAACGAGCGAGCCTTGCTCGTATATAACCGTGTGCAACACAAGCTTACAGGTGTGGTACTCCTGAGTGAAAACATCCCAGATTAAACACATACTTTCACAGGCAGAGACTTCAACCCCGATGTTGTGCTCACGGTTCCAGCCCAGGTGGATAAACTCATCCTCCAGGCTACTTCGTTGGAGAATCTTTGCCAGTGTTTCTCTGGGTGGTAGGTTTCTCCATATTTCCAGGTAATGGATACTTACTGGAGTCCTTGGTAGGTGTGCGTTTTGGTAAAACACGGCTTTTCTTTCGGTTACACTCTTGCGTACATTCTACTCGTTTGTACTATAATCCTTGTAGCTTACATACTGATCGTATACTACTCCTTGCCGCAAGTTCAAGAGGTCGGGGTTGTACTAATTTAGAAAGAGGTCTCAGTTGAAGTTGACCTGTGCGGCTGTCAATAACTTGCACCTACCACAGCTATATCACTTCATCATCATGCCGCGAGGTGTCCCAAACCCGAAGAAAGATGATTTCGGTATGCGCTACACGTCGATGCATGTACCTCTTGCGTACGCCAGGTAACCTTCTGTACCACTAAGATGGAACTGACGAGGATACGTAGGCTGAATCCCAAACATATGGGTACATCGTACCTCAAGTCAGAGTCACAAACAATCTGGGCCAGGAATGCTGCTCGAAAACAGAAAATGCCGGTTGAGGATGCGCCTACGCCTCTTGACCAAAGGTATATACTCATTCAAAATACGGCGCGCTAGCATTCTGTGATAAACTCTGAGCAACTAGAGTAGACGCGGTTCACAGGTCGTGGTCATCCATCCAGGTTCGAGATACCTCCGTATCGGCAAAGCTTGCGACGTGACACCTATTGCTATCCCAAATACTATCGCGAGGAAGTACAAAGGCACCATTCCAGAGCCCGATTACATAGAGTATGTCACGCGGCCGCGAAAAAGACGCAATGTGCCGTCCGCAGATTCCAACGGAGACGAGTATGAGGTCGCACCGGCTTCTGACGATCCTGTGAGTAATACTTATCGTAGAATCCTCTTAGCCGGCTCAATCCCCGCAGTTCGAAGTCAAACTAGCTTCCATCACAGTGTCGCTTCGAGAGAGGATGCGATTTTACAAACTTCGTGTTACACCAAATGCGACGAGCATTGCGTCAACGTTCAATGAGCAGTTCAAACCAGAAACAATCCCTGAACAGAACGACCCTTTCCGGGTGGATTGGATCCATGAACCCTTGCCTGACGATGCCTATTTAGTTGGGGACAAAGTACCTCCTTCTATTACCACCTTTACGCCTGCATGACCTGTTACTTTCCCGATCTAGGCATTGCGGATATCAGACCCTCAGGCTTTGAGTTACATTGTCCGATGGCCAATACGTGGTCAGAATTTCAATAGCAAGGATTATCCTTCTGTTCAGATGATCCTGGATGACATCGAAACCATCATTAGCAATGTTCTTGAGGAAAAACTCGACATCAAGCGCCATGACTTCAAGGTCGGTATTTTTTTAAACCGGGTGACTTCATGTTCTTTTTTCATTCCCCTTAGAATTACTCTGTCGTGCTCGTCATCCCAGATTTCTATGATCGGGTTTACGTTCGAGAATTCGTCAACATCCTCTTGGTGTCGTTAGGATTCAAGCAGATTTGTGTGCAACAGGCAAGTCGTGGTTCCCCAGTGTGAAAACTTGCCGCTCATGTACTGTATGTTCCAGGAATCGTTGGCGGCAACATATGGAGCTGGCATAAGCAATGCCTGCATTGTTGATATTGGGGCTGTCAAAACTAGCGTGGCTTGTGTTGATGAGGGCTTGGTCGTTTCTGATTCAAGGTATAACCATCAGCATTCCAAGAATTGGTTCTCATCGCAGCTCAAGGATATCATTAAACATGGGCGGCAACGACATAACGGAGTTCTTGTATGTTCTACTGGAAAGAATAAACTTTCCCTACCGAGACATCAATCTCGCCCGGTGGCATGATTGGTTGGTGATGGAGGATCTGAAGTCGCGTGTGTGCACACTGGCAGAGGTATGTGCTTTAATTGATTTTGTGGTACAATTAATAAGAAGCATTACGTAAGGGCGATGTAGCATTAAATTTGTATGATTTTGTCGTGCGACGATTTGGCCATCCTACGGAGAAATACGGTCTCCGCGCCTATGACGAGATTATCCTCGCCTCCATGGTTAGTATGTGAGACTCTACCCCTTCGCATGCTCACCTTCCCCGCTTAGTGTATTTTTGAGCCCCGTGTGATTGAATTTAACCGAAAACGCGTGGGTCTTCGACCAATATCGAATAGCGACGTCACAGAAGAAATCGTCGAGAATCAAGCCGACCATGCTGTGAGTCACAATGTATGCACTTCGTACATGACGTCCTCTACCGTATTTCATAGACACAGGCGATGATTATTTCCACTCAACATTTACTCCCGTCACTCCCGTCCGCTGTAGACGGGTCTGGTGCAAAAGTCCTCTCTGCGGTGCCCTCGCAAAGAGGTCAATACCCAGCTGCTCGTAAATTTTAGTTTCCTCATCAGATTGATCCAGGGAGTCCAGGCAATCCCACTGAGAACGGTGCGAAAGTTGAACAACAAGAAATCTCACTTCCTTCCACTGCAGAAACCACGCCGCCGACGACGACAGCGGAGCCGACTGACGGTGATGCAGCGATGGTCATAGAGGTTGAGCGGGAAGATAACACGCCTCAAGCCAACCCTCCAGCGCAACCTGTAGCTCAAGTACCGCCTCAGCCCGGCCCTTCTTCTAGCAATTTCCCTGGTGGTCTACCCATCGATATCTGTTCGGAAGCGAGCAAGCTCCCCTTGGACATAGCCATTTTCAACAGTGCACGAGCGTGCGGGGGCGACGAGAAGATACGGAAGTATCTGCAAGCGGTTCTTGTTACCGGTGGAGGGGCACACATTCCTGGCATGGCCCACGCTCTTGAGAGCAGGTAAAACCTTTTTTTCGTAAACGAGAGAGCTCCGTCTAATTCTCGCCGCGTCAAGATTGCAAGCCATCGCCACTCCGCTGGTTCCCAACATGGACAAGGTGCAGATCATACCACCGCCGAAAGACGTGGACCCAAAGGTGCTTGCGTGGAAGGGTGCTGCAGTCCTTGGTAAAATGGACTCCGTTGGGGATCTGTGGGTGACTCTGGCAGATTGGGTACGTTTGATTCTCTTCGGTATCCACATTAGGCCTGAGGGATCGCGGCACAGGACATGCTGGGAATGAGAGGATTAAAAGAGCGGTGTTTCTACCTTTAGTTGAACCCGCGGAGACTCGGGTGTCAACGGCTTTGCGTCCGGACCATTTGACCTTTCATTCATCGGTGCTACGGATTTGGTACATTACGATAACAAGCAGCATATATGGGACGTTGAAAAAAATATTCTGGCAGTGTAGCATGTGATGGGCCTTAACCCGCTCACTGCCCGAGCCCGTGCATGAACCCACAGTAGTGCCGTTCAGCTCATCCGAATTTACGGAAAGCGTCATATCTGGTATAGTATATGGTTTGAACCCAGGCCCCTAGTTCTACATGTTAGACCTCGAGCCGATTCTTGATGTTAACGAAATCTGTGGGCTTTAACGTGTTCCATTGTACGGCGATAGACGTCATTTCAATTCTCCCCATCCTGCCGGCACACAAAGGAATGGAGAGATATAAAAAATACCAGATCAGCTTAAAAAAATCGCTCCTGAATCCGAGGGCGTCACTAACCTCTCCCGTTTACACCACTCCTGTTTACCATGACCATCTTCTCTCCACTCAGACAGTGAGTCAGAAGCTAGAGTCGAGACACCGGCAAGCTCGTCAGAGATGGTGTTAACCAAGCCCCGAATTGCGACGTCAGCGGTTCGATTTGGTGTAAATGGAAAACATGAAGCGGAACGAGGTGTTCGTTCTGGCGTGTGAGGGAGAGTACTCCTGCACAAGGGGCAGTCAACAGCTTCGTGCCAACCGCCGCACCCTTTATGCAGACGAGAGAAGAACCATTTCAAAATACAAGTGGCACAGAACGTGTGACCACAGTTACGGGGTATCAGTGCATATGGGCAGGCCCTGAGGGAATTCATGTCCAAAATGCGTGGGAGCAACTCGTAAAGGTATTTAAAGCGTACATGATTTCAAAGCACCTGTGAGGCACACGGAGATGTTCATTACGATGGCGGGCCTTGTGAGGAATGGAACTCACAATGGACAAGTGAAACATTCTTCTAAATGTTTCAGTGTTGAATGAGCGGAATTGATTTTGTACTTTTTGACTTGGACAGCCAGCTCTCGCTGGGCCAGAAGGGCCGTATCCAACTGTTCTTCAAGTTCTTCCACCCGTAAGGACCCCTTGTTGCACGAGGTAGGCTGAGCGTTCCGAGCG